>JAOXYJ010055210.1:0-11978 GCA_028566555.1 Lithophaga nigra
ATTACGATCTGTCTTTTAAGACTGGATACAGACAGCGGTCTGTCATAAATCATCAGATTAGCTGCGTGGCTGGCTACGGTCTGACTTTTAGACATGAATGCAGAAAGCAGTCTGTCATAAATTATCAAATTAGCTCAGTGGCTGGTTACATTCCGATGTTTAAGCCTGGATACAATGTATTTTGGATACAAATAGTGGCCAGTTGTAAATTATGGCATGTTTCTGTTGAAATAAAGACTAGAAATAAAGTATCCCATCGAGATATTAGATTTCTCGTCTTTTATGATCTTTGGGTGCCATAATCATGGCAAATTATCAAAATTTTTATATCTTCATTCTTTTCATTATCTCATTTGCATTGATTTATTCTCTAAAATCATTATTGATCTTTATTTGATAATAAAGACCGTTAATTTTAATTCTTTAGTGCGCTGGCAGATTACAATTTTCTTTTCGAGCATATGCATGATTCTAGTGTTCAAATCCTACGTTTGAATGATCTATTCCGTCTTCTGGTTTATTTTCGCTAAGAAAAAATATATGTTAAGTTTTTCGAACTAACAATTATCGAATTCAAAAATAATGCAAAGTACGTAAACTCCAAATTAAATCGACAGAATAGTATGTTAAACATTTGCTACAAATGATCTTTAAGTAAAGAAAGAATACGAAGATAATGGGATAGTGAAAAAAGTTACATTAATATAAATGTACAAAGGGGATTATAACTTCTGCAATTTGTGAAAAAAAATTAAGAGGAAATTATTTCTGAGATATTTTGAAAAATTCATATATATATATATATATAAGTGCAGCAAAAGTTCTGAATTTTAATCAAGTAACTCAAAAGTAATTTGTAATTTCGTTGTGATCTCCAAAGTGGCCAAGATCGGATAGATAAGCAAACATAAGCGAAAAGGTACATATTTTGCGAAAAATAGTTAATAGCACCACTAACTACCATCACAATTATAACATACAAAAATGTATTTTTAACATTTGATCAACGGTCTTCCCTATGGAAAAATATTTCTTCGGCTGTTGAGCTCAGTGTTTTAAAAAGATGTAAGGTTCAAATTAAAAGGTATAAATGCTATTTTTTAAAAACTTCTTCATATTGTGACTTTTGAAGATTGCACTGTCCTTGATTACGAACGTAAAGGCACACAATCTAAAAACATTTGCAAATCTTTATAAACTGATTAAAACGCCATAGGTAGTAAAGTGGATCTTACAATTTTTCATTTTTGAAAATGATTGACTAATTTATGTCTTAAACGGGTCTTCTCCTTTATACAGTTGCTGTTTGTGGTTGCTTTTTGTACGAATACTGAAAATCAAACCGCTTGACTGGAATAATTAAACATTGCAATAGTGTTCGTTTGTACATGTAGTCGAAATAAATAATCTAGTTAAGGAAACGGTTATCATTACTTTTTAATTTTAACTTTCATGTTTTATTTTTTATTTATATAAGATGATAGAACGTGCTTTTATCCATGTACTTGGAGAAATAGGACTCCCTGGCATATCGACCTCAACGAAACCTATACTTTTGTCTCTCAATCCGTCGCAGTTCTAAATGTAGTTGGACCCAGCGGAATAGAATCACATGAGTCTGTATGCATTAAACGTGATGAGCAGTTCTTTCTTGTCAGGTATACATAAATGCATATGCCAAGAAGTTATTTTAAGAGCAAATAATAAAAGAATGTTAATGCATTAAAGCTTATTGTTTACATAGATAAAGTATAAAAATGTGTCACATATATAAAACAAATTCTAAGAGGGTAGGGCGACAAAATGAGAAATAAAATGAGAATTTATTTACATATAACAGGTTTTCAGTCGTGTTCTCTGTCTATATATATATATGTATATCTATATATATATATATCGCTGTTTTGCATTTAATTGGTTTGATCTTGGACAATAATAGATTGTCCACAAAATTCCCCCAAACACACAATAAAACTAATATTTAATTCATTAAACTAATATACAATGTTTGAATTGACAATACACAGATTTTGCTTCCCGAGCTTTTCACGTATTTTGATCCAAAATATTTGTCGAAGTCTTGTCCAAACGACGATAAATTCAGCAAAAGTCAATAAAAAAACCAATAAAAAAAACAATATATATAATTTCAAATAGGACTCGCCGAATTTTAACGTTCAAGAATGGTAAGAATTTACTACCGTCACTGAATCCGTGACAAATTACAGATTCTCGCTATCTGGAACAAATTTGTAAAAATCATGAAAACATATATTTCTCACTTTAATGTGTTCTTCATGTGGTGAAGCAAATCTTGAAGCTGACGATTTTTTCCTTCAAAATTGTAACACTGGGAGAACAATATCTACTGTCATGTCCGCTGTTTTGAAAATGAATGAAACGTGACGTGACACACTTTATACATCTAATATCTAAAGCGTGCGATTAAGAACAGAAGAGTGTCTGTTTTGAAATTTATTGTTAATATTACCTAAAGCGGGAGAGTAAAATTTTATCTATAGTTTAAGTAAAACAACGATAAAAATATTTTATTTTAACTTAGAAAACTTTCTTTAGTTTGAAAATAATCTTTATATATCACAATATCAAAAAATCATGCTTATGTTAATCATGGACAAGAAAATAATGTGAAAATGAGGATAGATCATGTACATATTTAAGTGTACCAGTTATTATTATTCTAGAATATTTATCTGCAGAGATGGTTTGTTTGTGTATATTTCTAAATAATTGTAGACTAATTTACTAGTAAATGGTAGCAGTAAACTTAATACATTTAGTAATTTAGTGAATGATAATGTTAACAATAAACAACATGAACAAGTGAGAAGGAGAGAGATTTGATATATTCACAATTATATTTCTTCCAGAAAGGAAACGAAAAATCGACCGAAATAAATTTTATGTAATTTTCCTTTTAGGTATTTTGAAAGTTATGAATGTTGTAAAGTAATCCCACAAGGGTACGATTCAATGTACGGCTATTGTTCACCGGGTAAGTTTTTGTATATAGTAATTATGACATGTTAGAAAGATGTAAGAGGAAATATCATTGACATAGGGTAGATTGCTTTAATGGAGCTGAAGATTGAAGTATAATTGGCTAAATGGTATTTTGGATAAATCACGTATAGTTTTCCTTGAATATCGTAAATATCGTGAAATATACCATAAGATAAGAACTGATATGCATATAAATGACACAACGAATACTTTAACCTGAATAAGTGATGAATATACTTCTGTTTTACATTTCCGTGGTCAATCAAAGAGATAAAAGAGAATCGTATTTCCCTACTTCTAAAAGTTTTATCTGTCGCTATTGATCCGAGATGAATGCTTTGCTCCATTTTCTTTTTTTTCGATCTTCTGCATGTCAACTGTCCGATTAGATAATGTACATCCTTTGCAATGACTAATAAGTACAACACCCCCCCCCCCCCAGCTTGAACCTCAACACAAGCGATGATAGCATCTAAATATATATATAATGTGTTTTACCCAAAAATATGTCTCTATTCCATATTCTGTTAATAAACAATTACAGTTTTAAACCCAAATTAAGTTATATTTTTATTAAAAAATGTTCAATCTATATTTTATGGGATTTGGTAGAATATAACCAACGTTAAAACTTTAGAGAAATACATGTACTCATTGATTAAATTTATGATGATTCGGTACCAAATTAACTAATTAACAGAATCCTCAGGTCAGATATAATCGATGTTTTGACTTACATACATTAAAATGGTCGGACAAAGATACAATTTTTTCATGTTATTGAGACCAGCAGTACTTTCAGGATTCTCAATCAATTGATTGATTGATTGAATGGTGCTTGTACGGCATTTTTAGCAATTTTTCAACTATATCGTGGCGTCCCGTTTTTACTTGGAGGGAACCGGAGTAACTGGTTAGAACCTCCGACCTTCAGCAGGAAAATGGCAATCCTTGTCAATTAAGGTTGGAAGCAAGCAAACCTCGCCGGAAGTCGGACTCTACCTCACAACCCCAGTGTTGGTGATTGACTGGTAAAGATGTATAGCTATGGATTTTAAAAATCGGACTTTTTTCAAACCTGATATTCTTTTCAGATATTTCTTGTAGGTTGTAAGATTACTGCAATAGCAGCTTAAATCGTTTTACCTAATAATGTGCATAATTATGTCTTCTTTCCATGTTGTCCCACGTATAAGTCGGGAGATATTCCAATAAAACACAGTAACGCATGGAATTTTATTACATCAACTTGCAAAAAAAGTAAAGTGTATTTTATTATGGGCGATATTAATTATAAATGGAATGTATCTTTAACGATCAGATAATATTTAATCAATACAGTATTTTGTATTTCAGTCACTGAAACGTTAGAAGACTTTTGCAGAATGTGCGATGGTTCAAAAATGACGAGGGGACCCTTTCGCTTTACAGGTATAATTGTATATATGTTTAATGAATATTCATTTGCATCATCGAATCTTTAAAACTTCCAGTATCGTTTACATGTATGAACACTGACCAAGAATCTTTCGAGGTACATATATATTATCAGTAAATATTTTCATTTCAAAGTCCTATATATGAATATTCATTTTTTAAACAAAACTGTATCTTCAAGGAGATAATTAAATATTATAAACAGTATTGCACAACCTTCATCAGATGCAAAGGAAAACTCTCACACGATACGAAATATAAACCATGTTTACATGTTAACATCTTATGACAGATTTGATTTTGCATCTGCTGAAAATGGTTGAAATAGAATGCAATACTGTAGTTTAATATATAAACTTGATATAAAAAGTATTTCTTAGATTGGATATTTCACAACTAAAAATACAACTTGTTCCTTATAAGTTTTCATTCACAATCCCTACACATGTAACCCCTGTACATATAGGTCACACAAAATACAAAAATATTCGTCAAACGAAGTAATAGAAGTTATTATGTGAATTTGCAGGAGTTGGCACAGTTGGGGTATAATAGGCCATGTATGTAGGTAATAATCAGGCTTCACATTGTAGGTACTTTGGTTTTTGTGGGACTTGTTCGTGTTTCTTTTTCTTCTGGGTATTTTTTTCCTTGGTTTTATATTGTCTTCGTGTCGTTTTTGTGGTTTTTCCTTTTCTGTCTTCCCAATTTTGACTTGTCTACGGATTCTGCCGTTCTGATCTTCTTCCTTCTCTGTATTCTATTGCCGATATTAGAATCAGTTGCTGAAATGCACGTACGGTTCACCAAAACTTATGATAACCTGTCACAGCCACTGGCTATATTCATGCTGATGGATTGTTAAACAACAGTTTTGTATTTCTTTTATCTCCGGCACAGTTCTGGTTTCACACGTCATTTTATGACGCCATATACCAGCTGATAGAACGTTCTGTTTACGTACGTTATAACAGCAAACGAACAAATAACTCAAACCAAATCTGGGACAAATTATCAAGTAATTTGTACATTGTAAGTTGCTATTGTTAATCATCTTGCGATGGTAGATAGTAACATAAAACTGCAAGTTTTCAAATTTTGAAATTATCTCTAGCTATAAGTTTGTTTATAAGCTCCCTATATGAATCGGTATCCAGTGACCTATGCCAACTGTAAAACTGTACGGCTACTGGAACAGAAACGAACTCGTGCAAAAGTATGCTGAAATGGCTATTAGTGTATTTTTAAGTGTATTTTGGTTGTGTTAACTTTTGCACATTTGATTTTCTTTAGAGTTTTAACATTTTAGCCTGCCTCGTACACCTGATAAAACATGATTTGTTGCAATGCATGTATGTTACATCAATCTGTTGTGATACCGTATGTCATACTATATGGGAACTTCCATTTGGACTTACCCATTGAAGGGTGAATTTAAATTGTTTTCTCCTTTTAAACAATGTTATGCGTAAAAATTTGAATATTAATATTTTTCAGTCGAATCTCAAGTGAATACAACATCTCATCCTCCAGCCATAGGATGTACCATACCGCTATCTTGCCAACCTACCAAGAATTCAGGCATTCCATGTAATGATGAGGAAGTCTTTGACAATGGAAGAGATTGTTAGATGCATTCTACATCTGTCCCTCAATCTTATTTTAACGACAAATCGATAAACATCATCTATGGTTTGTTTCTGCCAACATAAACACTTAAAAGCAAATTTTGATGCAGCATATTTGCTGGTGTTTATTAATCAATTTGCTGCATTGTTGTTGTTTTAATTTCACTGATAACCTCCTGCTTTTATCATCACAAGTTCGATGTTAGCTTTTAATCGATATCTCTGATAGGTACATAGAAGTTCAAGAGAAACAAAAGTTATTCAGAAGAAAAGAATCAACCAGTAAAGGTATCAATTAAGTGACATCAGGAAACGTATCAAATATCAAGATGAACAAATGTATATCAATTGATGATTCAGCTATTTACCTCTTGGTATAAATGGTGCAGCACAAATTGATCCCACTGTGTTGATCAGGGTATTCATAAATATAAACGGAATAACACGTGTCATTCTTTGAAGATATTTGTCCACTCTCATTTCCATCTTATTAAATTAAAAATAAAACAAGCATTACTGGGAAGGAAAAACCGGTCTTGCATATCAAACTTTGGTGTAAAGATAGAACAGCCGTTTGATTTCATCTGTAAGGCAAGTTGCAGAAGATATTAAAATGTAACGAGGTCGATTCGCCATAAGTTGACAAAGTGATGTCATATGACTGTCTTGTTGTGGATGAAGAAAGCTTACGACAAACTGCAAAATTTGAAGATGGATGCAGATCATGCCTAATAATGCGTTAACGCTAGTTAACAGAAAGTGCACAGAAATCCTTGTTTGCTCCGTCTCCTAAGTGAACGTGGCAAACGCATGTTTTCTTAAATTAAGTTTACGGAGCAGATCTGAATAGCTCTTCTGACCACTATCTTCACTTTCACGTGCACAACCATTTGAACTATTTTATCTTCTGACTATAATATGCACGCACCCGTTCACTTTTATGTTTACTGTCATATGAACTATTTCCGTTTCTATTTTCTTGTAAAGATGTTAACGGATTGTCACTGTCATGTAAACTTGAAAGTGAATATTAATTCTCTGTTTTTGTACTTTATCTAGTTTACTATTACGGTCACCGGAAAAGCAGTGGGAGTCACGAATTTCACAAAAGATTACGTACAGCTGTAGATTCATGTTATGTTGACATGAAAATAATATGTTAAATTTCTGATAATGTACTTACTCATTTTAATTATATTCTATGAAGTGTGGCTATATAATCCCCATGGATATTTAGTAAATGAAGTCAAGCAAAACTGCTGTAAAAATATAAAACTCGTACCTGTTTAAAAATTTAAAAAATGTAGCCGATTGAGTAGGTTTCGGCGTATGATATTTATGAATTGATATAAACAATTTAAACAGACATACAAAATATGCTATTAGCTGACAAATATTCAATATTTTCGTGTTCCAGGAAGGCTCTGTGATTTGTACGTTTTTGTAAGAGTTGTCTCCAATTAGAGAAGGTGTCTTAAGATAGCTGTGACATGGAAATTCTTGAATTTTGTTATTTTTTGCCTAACGAATAATATTTAAGAAGAGAAAAAAATTAAGCTGATGGCATTCATGAAATTCATTAAAATTTAGATGTTCGCAATAAATCGGCGGCTCAAAATAATTTCGGAAAAATAAATCCCTAATTTCTCCGTTACAGCTATACTGAGACACCTTCAAATGGGAGATAACTCTTAGAAAACCAGCCTTCCCGAAAGAGGGAATTTATTTGTTGTAATCTGCATTCGATTACCAAAATCATGAAACTACGTCACACAGGTAACCTGGTTGACAAAATTACGTCATACGAATTCCGTCAACCGAATTAAATTCACTTGTACAGAAAATCTAGAAATCTAAAAATATTAAATTGTATAATTTAATAATTCATGAAATAATAACGAAAAGTATTCCCTTACTATTTTATTACATTCGTTCCCAATAATTTAAAATAAAAAAAAATATTATTGATCTCTCTTCTCAGGTTTTATTAAAAATAAAATTAATAGAAAGTGGTCATGAATTAAACAATTTTTACAGCGAACAGCTTATAATTAACATAAAAAATCATTTTTTAGTTTCTCATCGCCGAGCATCCCTTTAACAACAACTTTTTTATTTCATAATTTTATGAATAACTCTGACGGAAAATGTCAGCAGATTCTATATACTCAACATTTTGATCCGACTGTTATATTCAGTGTTAAACTTAACATTAGTAAAACAATAATAAATATTGCAATAAATTATTGTTTCGTTGCATTGAGTGGTCAATGTCGCCTTGTCATAAGCACAAGTCTAAAAGTGATGTCGTTGGTACGACTCTTGCTCGGAATTAAGAGTTTGGATAGATAAGTGTCCAGACTCCTCATACAGAAAAAAACTACTGAATGTGACGCTAAACCCCAACACCTAGATAATGAAAATTATTTATTAAGAATTCAGTTGATCTATTTGTAGCATCATTGGCGTGTAAAAGTATTGTCTGAAGCGCAGAAGATGTCGGTACCAATATATTTTACACTGGCAGAGTTCCCCAGCCATGGTTTTAGATGTGATTAGCTTTGTACGTAATAATGCGATTACAATACTAATATATTTGAATGTAGAGATGTCAGTTAGTATTCTATCAAGTAACTGATAATCCCGAAGAACGTACAGAGATGCAGGTCTGGAATTTTCTCTTTAATCATATTGTCTGCTTGCTACACACAGAATTACGTGAAAACGGGGTTTTCAAAATGCGCATAAACTGAGCAATTTTTATCTTGTTTTGAATGCGAATTTCTACGAGAGGATCTATATTTAAGACCAACAATTTTTCTCCGCCTGCAAATCACCATACTCTTCGCTTACTCGTCAGCAAAGAAATAAAGGAATAAAAAATATTTTTTTCTTAGATAGAAGATATGAAAATGGAAATAAAATATTTTGATCTCTGTTTTTTTAATCTCGACTGGGACTTATTCTTTTTCATTTTATTTATTTATGTTTTTGCCTTTCGTTTCCTTTATTCCTATAACACAGAAACATGCTCTGAAATTCAAACTGTTAATATTTGTTATTTTAATCCAGTTTTCTATCTTTCAACCTTTCAACGGGCGGCACTTAACCGAAGAAAAAGCAAATGATGATGATTGCATGTGCGGATCCAGGACCTGGTCGATTGGCTGGGTGCACAAAATGAACCTTTACTCATACTAAAAAACAAAAGAAGAAGACCGCCTTCATTCATTTCTTTTGAAATTAAATTCAAATGCGTTTAAACTATCAGATAAAATATCATGAAATTTTGGTACAAAGTAATTGACATCACAAAGATGGACTTCTTTGAAAATTTGCGATTTTCAATTTTTGATTTTTGGAAATGCCGGATTATGCACCCAAAAAATGACAAACAGCTTAAATATTGTAACAATTTGTATCTTTTGCATCTCCGATTCAAAACCAAACACTGAAAACAATACTTTTCATATCTGTATGACATTTTTTTTTCTCACGACCCAATATGAATATGGCTAAACCCAAGCTTTCGTTTCTACACTTTTCTGCCACAAAAAAAAAAAAAAAAAAAAAATCATTGTCACTTTAAAACTTTAAATTGTCAGGATAAGTTGATAAAATACTAACCACTGCTAAAATACTCATGAAATGACCAAAGTAAGATAAAAATAGCAACATGTAATAAATCTACCATCATAATTAATAGGTACGTTTTTTCTGTTGTTGAGTGTATGATTCCTTGTTATATAAATATATATATATATATATAATGGAATAATTGTGTTTGTTTACTGATCAGCCTCTCATATTACATGTACACAACCTTTTCTTCATTCATGAATGCCATGGAATTTTTACTTCCTTTTAACACATCACAGATCGACTGATTAGTTGTCAGATTTGACGCTTCAAAAATTGTTTACATTCAGTAAAAGCAAAGAAACTATAAAGGACATATTATAGATCATTTCTGTTAATTTTCATTTCAATCAGTGCCTGTTTAAGGATAGACATTATAGCGGGGTAGGATTAATTGTTCTACTAATAATGGAAAATTCAATTGTGAAAGAGTTGTAAATGTTCACTGGATACGTAAATAGAATAACTTTTTTTGTACACTACAGGAAAACTGATCATATAGAAAGATCCTTTTTTAATTTAACGCCAGCCGTGAGCATCTATTTTTAAAAAACCTTAAAATTAATTGAAACTTTACGAAATTACGCTGCATATTGAATTGTGTGCATATATGCCATATATATGAATTTATCGCTGTTTGCATTGAAATACACAAAGTACTTTTGATCTTTATAGATGAGCATTTTCCGCTTCGTCTTTGCCTGAGACGACAAATGATCGTTTCTAAGGTCCCTTAGCAACAGCACATTAATTTTATAGATTGTGAGCTTACCCTTCAAAATTGAAGTTAACGATAAGTGTGATAATAGTAAATATACATGTACCTCTGGAATTATGGTAAAGGCAAGGGCCAAAAACGTTAGATTGTCCACAAAATTCCCGAAAACACATAATGGTACCAATATAATTAAAACTAATATACAATGCATGAATTGAGAATATACAGATATTGCTTTTGGAGGCTTTCTATATGTCCCATTTGAAAATATTTGTCGAAATCACGTCCAAACGACGAAAGTTTAGTATAAAGTCACAAAAAATCAATATATAATTTCAAACAGGACTCACGGAAATTTGACGTTCATAAATGGCAAGCATATGATGCCGTCAGTTTTCTCGCTATCAGGAATAAATTTGTAAAAATCAAGAAATACATATATTTGCTTTGTCTGACGTTGCAACGCAATTTTGAAAAAATGAATGAAACGTGAGGTCACACGGGTTACACTGCCGAATAACTACAGCGTGCATTTAAGAACAAAATAGTGCCTGGATTTCAAATGTATTTTTAACATAGCCTGATGGTAGAGAGTAAAAGTAAAAGTTTATTTATAATTTTAAGCAAAACATTGAGATATATATAATTGTTTTTTTTTTAAATGTCATGGACAAATGGACAGTTTGACGGATGGACGGAGACATTATTTTGAGTGTGCTGAGATGTTTTTGAGCCCAGCATTCAACTGTAGACCATTTTACAATATATTACCAGTGAAGTCTTTCAAATGCTAAACGTATTTATAACAGTAGAGATAGTAACTTACGTTGTCAATCTTTATTTGTGTGTTCGATACTGATATTTCTATGCATATACCAACTGCTGACGGAAACCACCACCATGTTCCTGTTGCGTTCGCATGACACCTGAAATATCATATCGCATAATAATTAACTATTTTATTTACTTCTTAATGAAAAGCATTATTTAGATATAAATGTTGGACATTCTACAAATAAATCGCAGAATAAAATAAAAAAATGAAAAGAAAAAAGAAATGTTCATTGCAAACCCATCACAGAAAAAGAAAGAACTTGCGGATTATATAAAATATGAGAATAAAATATGGTCCAAGTCTTCCCTGTCCAACTTTACCACGAAAAACAGATAACGTAGAATAAAATTAAGACTACAAGCGCTCCACCAAACGTAGAATAAAAATAAGATAACAAGTGTTTCATCATCTTCAATTCAATGAATACTTTCAGATTCATGAATGCAAATACCTCTCTGTGTCAATTTCCAGGAAACAGTCTAAATGTGAAACATATAGATTTTGTTATGTCCGTTATCTCAAATTAGTTTACATTTGTCAGATGAATGTATAAACCAGGATTCTGAGTGACAAACATTGTTCTACATATCGGAAAGTGAAATAAAGGATCGGGATAAGGTCTTCTGTATGTATGTATGAATAGAAATATAAATCGAAATAAAAAGAAAAATAAAACTCGAAAAAAAATTTTTTGTGA
>JAOXYJ010055426.1:0-11974 GCA_028566555.1 Lithophaga nigra
ACTTTCGAATAATTATATTAACAAGATCTATTCACATCAGATTAAACGAGAAATGAAAATACCTCAGATAACTTAATAACTTGATTAATTGGAAATAAATTACTGTAATTGTACATTTTTTCATTACACATCTGTATCTATTTTAACAATTTTTTTTTTTTACTGGACTTTATCATGAAAGTAAGTAAATGGAGATGTTTTGATACAAACATACAAGTAAGTCTTTAGTCTAAGTGTAAGAAACTTTGTTTGGAATTATTCAGGAGATAAGCAATAAAAGTATGGTTACAGTATATGGTCATAGTTTACTTTCATTTGAAGTCATTCCATTACATGTAGCAAAATAAAGAGGATACATTTCTACAAACGAAATTTAAATAATGTCCTTGGTACACAGGTTTGAGTAACTATAAGTCTTCCAGGATAAAATACTTAGAGTAGGTACATGTTATAAGTGTGTTACTGAAGGAATTATTAAAAAAAAATAATGTACTTTTGTTCCTAGATAAATAAATGTCTTTAAGACATATAGTACTTTATAATTACAAAGTCTCCAACATTTCGGCAACATGGACACCATTGTCAAGAAGCCACAATGAATTATGAAGCAATACTTTATTCTATTTTTAAATAAAAGTGCACAGTTCTTTTTAATGATTTATAGCTCAAGACAGCTTTAGTTCATTATTCAGGGCTTTTCATGTTTCAATAATACATACATATATTGCCGTATATGTTTAAGAGACATTGTCACTTTTTAGTATCAAATATACAAACAATGAATTTTTTAAACATTTTGAACATTATTTAAAGTCCCTCTTAAAGAAACTCTTTCTTAAATATTCATACTTAAATGATTTAAAGCAGCTATCCTGATATATTTATGCTTTAAGATTGAAACTAGATCTGGTCTAAACAAATCTCCTTTGAAAATTACCAATCTCACTTAGACTTGATACTAAAAAATCTCACAGAATGCCTTAGTATCACATGTATGATCTTGAGATTGAAGAGGCCTGTCATCAAGTATGATTTATACATGTTGAGAAATTCTACAATTCTAACATGTTATTTAGTAATCTAGTAAGTCAGACACAAGTTTTTGTTCCACTTTGATCTCACCGAACTTTGTGCTTTATTTAGCAAGGACACATTCATAGGGTTCAAGAAATTTGCCATCTGATATATAGATTTTTGTCAGTGGAAAATTTTATAGTTACATTTATTTTTTATAATTTTGTATGTTCACGAATTAATTTGTTTTGTGTATAAATTTCAGCATTAATGCTTTAAAACTTGTTACTAGTTATATAAATGTTAGTTGCATAAAATTATGCTTTAATGAATTTTTGTTGATACATTTGAAAATCTAAAAGTGAAAATATGTTTTAATGAATAAATAATTGCAGCCCACCTAAATAAGATAATAAATTATTGTTCTTTGTTATATATATTGCTAAATGTTTACTTGAAATGCCAAATAACAGAAGAAAGCTGAGTTATAGAACTTCAGTTGCCAAAATGTTTTGCATAGCTTTCTGTGTTAGTAATGGTTGGAACCTCACTGCTGAAATTATTTTTTGTGAGAATCTTTATTTATTCATAATATATTTATTGCTTTTTATGTATGTACTGGGAAAAGTTAATATACAAACAATTTTATCAAAAAGTTTTGTTTATAAATAAGGCTATTTATAGAATAAAACACATGGTTTGGGTAAGCAAATAAAACACATGTTTTGCATATTAAAGCAGTTTTAAGATTGATCAACACTGACTACTGACCTATTGTAAAATTTCTATCAAGTTTGAGTTTCTGTGTGTTATATTGGCTTGGTTGTATTCTAAAATAGCCCACATCATAATCAGTCCTTTGATTTTCATCCAGTTTTTATTCAAATTTGGAATGAAATAGTGCAAAAAATATATTGATCATAAATACTTTCCCATCCAAACAATGTAAGGAAAAAAATATCTTGCTGGAATTTAGATAGAATATGAAAATCTAGGATCTGTAATACATTATTAAATTCTAATAACATAAATTATGGAGAAAAATGATGACTGAATTTGTTCATAAGGATTGTTTTAAAAGTTTTATTTAAATCAAATATTTGTGTTTGAACTGTTTTTTTAAATGCTATATTTAAATATTTCATTGTTGTTAATCAATTTAAATTTTAAATACACAATGTTGAATTTAACAAACTACAGTTACCACAAAATGTTGTTTTTTTCACTGATGCTGATTGTTAGAAGTCAAATTATTAGTGCAAAAGGCTGTTTGTTAACATGAATAAATGCTTAAAATCACGGCTTTTAGTCATTCTAGACGGATTGGATTCAGTATAAAAGGAGAAATAGTTGATGAGATTTATGCACTAACCAGGAACAAAATAATCAGTATGTTGCCGTTCTAGCTCAGTCCAATGGTGAAAATTTGATACAGTTTCTCTCCTTATTACTTGCTTGTGTCATTGAGGTTGACTGTCACTTCCAATAATTTTCAGTAGTTCACTGGTGAATCAGTCTTTGCTACAGAAAGGTAACAATCTGATCAGAGGCTAGCAAAAATCCTTTATTTTATTCTCAGCTATACAGATAGCTAATTTTGATGGTTGTGTGGATATACTTAGGTGGTTCCAGGATGGCTGAGCTACTATCAGTCAAAATAAGTTCCTGTGAAATAGGGTCCTCTGGAATAAGTATCATATGAGAATTATTTTGTCAGGAACTTATTTCACAGAAAATATGTTCGGAAACTTATTTTACAGAAAATAAGTTCCTTTGGAACTTTTTTTCACTGAAACTATGTTCCACTGGAGCTTATTTCACAGCAGAGGATATTCTTTGCTACACTAACAATGCTGCCATGGGTTCAAGTCCTTTATGTGTTCAGGTGTCTAGATGTAACAAAAAATATGTTCCGGCATGAAATAAGCTCCAGTGGAACATATTTTCTGTTAAATATGTTCCAAAAGAACCTATTTTCTGTAATATAAATTCTGGAACATATTTTCTATGACATATTTATTCCAGCGGAACCTATTTCACAGGAACTAATTTTGGCTGACATAGAGACCCACCCAAGGTTGGTGTTTCACTGGTTTGATAGTTAGCTGTCTGGGTTTTCCTCCCAAACAAAATCTTGTAGTCACAGTTTTGCTAAAAAACTTGCTAGTTCCGGCAAATGAACTGTAAGGATGCAGATTAAGCTTTTAGATTTCTCCTGTTGAATGGTAGTTTCTTCCTCTCCATGCAGGAAGTGGAAATATCTTGTGGAATGCTCAGGTTGAAGTTCTTGAACTTTCACATAAAGTTTTCACAGTATTCTCAATCCATAATGATAATACCATTAAGTAATTGTTTCATGCTAAATTATGTAAAAGTTTGTGAAATTTCATAAAAGTCTTGTTCTGAAACAAAGCTTTGAAAGCTTTTGCTTCAGTCACAAACAACGAGAAGTGAAAATTGAAAAGGGTTTTCGAAAAGCAGACTTTCAAAAGAAAACAAACTTGCATACATAAGGTATAAAAAAACCTGACAACTGCAAGAAACACTGTAATGCTGATAAAAATGTAAAAATTCAATAATGATACTACAAAATAGAAAATATCCTTCAAAAGACAGAAAGTGCTGAAAAGAAAAGTGCATGCACAGATGAAGACATGCTGTATATCATGGTAATGATGAACCAAGGAACAATACACATGCTGTCTCTTCTGTCACAAAAAATGTCTAGAAGGTTCATTTACTTTTGTTGAACAATACATGCACATGTATAAGGTTACTCTACTTAAGACACTAAAAAGTTTGTCATAATCAATTCTCTTTCTAAGCTGGAAGATACTATCAAATTATGTTCATTTATATTAAGATTAGAAACTGCCTTAATGTGAGGTTGTTTTTGGTTTTGGGGTTTTTTTTTTTTGTTTTTTGAGGTCCCAGTCATGGAATAATAAGTACAGAAAATGGTCCAAAGCATGGTATTCACACTTATTCCAGTTCAAACATGCTAAGTATCACTGGATGTGTCAAACTTAACCTTAGCCATGTGCTCAGGAATATTCATAATGCACTTACAATCAGAAGCAGATAACTCATCCAAAAGACACATTAAAGTTAGTATATTGCCGCTTGGAAACATACATGTGATTTCAATATTTCAGAGGCCTGGTAGATTGAGTGGTTAAGGTCACTGACTCACAACCACAAGCCTAACACTACTGTTACAGGTTCAAGTCCTGCTTGCATGGCTTCAAGTTTTAAGGTATCCTGACACCTACCTAAGGTCGGGGGTTTCTCCCGGTTAGCCAGTAAGCTGCCCAGGCTTTCCTCCCTAGTAAGTCTGGTAGTTGCAGTATAGCTGAAAAATTGCTGAAAGTAAAGCCTGACAACCCAATCCTTCCAATTTTTAGTGTGTCTTCACAAAGTGAAAGTAGTTCTGAATGCTAACCACCTGCAGGAAATGAGTGTGCCATCAGAAACGGGTATTGTGAAATCAAGGGATATCAATTACATTGGTTGAATCCTTGAAAATAAAACACCAACCAAAAACAATTTCATAATAGACTCTAAAGAAACAGCTTCAGGCCCAAGAATTTTAGAATTCCTAACCATACTTTCAAACCATTAAAATCAGTACCCACAAATTAAAGTTGTTGTTAGGTATTTGTTGTCACTGTCAGCTATATCATCATGACCAGACTTAGTGGGTGAAGAATGACTGGACAGCTACCCAGCTGACCCAGTGAAAAACCTGACCTTGGGTAGGTGTCTGGAGGTCACGTAAAACAGAGCAAGCAGGATGAATCAGTTACAACAGTATTAGGCTTGTGAATATGAGTTGGGGATCTTAACCACTTCCTAAGTCCAAAGAAATTAGAATTCTTTCAAAGTAACTTGCATTGGATATCACATATTATGTAGACTACCCATTTGTCAAATGGAAATTATGTCACACATTAGCCAAATGCTTAATGACACAGCAGCTTGCATAATGAACCAGTTGTGGATGCAGACGATTATCAAGTGCCAAAGCACAGCTTCCATTTTATGTTTTCAAAAGCTGTCTTTTGTATAACATAACAACCTGCTGTTTGCAATTTATAAGGAAAATCTCTGTAAACTGAATTTCTACTAGCCCAACAAATAAAATATGTCCCTGAACTACATTTAGTAAATAAAATTTTGGCAGATAAAACTAAAAATTTTCTCACAGATATTTTTATTTGCCCATATATCATTAATGGCAAATATGTTTTCATCAAGAAAATATTATTTGATTTATACAGAGTTGATGAACAATCTAGAAATTCCTCAAGTCATAAACTATTCCCTGATGCAACAAATTTATTGATCTTTATTGACTTTCTCTCTTTGAAGAATGAAAAGTTGTAAAAATTTCTGTTATGGTGAGCACATGATGATGAAATAAAACATAATAAAGATCACGAAAACAATATACTGAGTCATCATGATGTTTATAAATCCTGACTTTTGAAGTAGTTTCAGATATTGAAATGATAAATTTACCTAGAGAGAATTTCAGCTTAAAAGATGACTGAACATATGAAGAACACTTAAAGGTGACTACATTTGACCTTGATGATTATGTGAACCTGTACCTGGTAAACTGCCAAAAGACAAGGCTTGATTTCACTTGACAATAATGTTGTGTGAGACACTCACTAGGACTTGCAAAAGGTCTGCAGTTTCATCTTGGGCATTCAACTAACAAAATATTGGTAGCCTGGATATGTGAAATTGTTCTTTGCATATGGAGCATGATATGACCAAAGAAAATTGACCTCAGAAAATTGCAAGATGCTTTACAAGATGGCTGAGAACAAATGAGTTCACTGGTCATTGGACTCTAGGGAACACAATAAATGTACAATGTTTTAAACAACTCTGAAAAATAGCAGCTCCTTTTCACATATTAGACATTTATTTCTCATCAGAAACTTTAGAACTTTTCATTTCTTTCAGTTTCTGGAAATATGGCCATTGTTCTGCATCTTATTTCTTTCTATAAAGAGTGTATAGTAACTCACGTCTTCTTTCCAGCTTGAGTGATGTAATTCACTTTGTTCATGTAGATTTCAGCAAGTTGGTGAACAAGAAATTATCATCAAACTCAGTTTGTCTTTTCTCCATTTTCAGACTATTCTTTATTTTGTTTCTGACCTTATTTAACTGACCTGGTGAGGCACTGCCATTATTTTTCCATACTCAAATCCGTTCTTCAGAAACAACAATGCTTGAAATGAAATGCTGGATGGTCCTCTACAATGCGACTCATTTCATGCTGATCAGATGTTCACTATGGCTGCCAAAGAGCAAAAAAAAGTTTCCATTGGCTAAAATTTGCAAAAATCTTATCTGAAACCAGTAGGGTAGTTGAAAAGATACTACAGAAATTATTTATGGATGGTACTGTATTTAATGCTGATCAGACTATTAATATGACCACCACAGGGCAAAGGAGTTAAGATTGACTAAAATTTCAAAAATTGTCTGAAATCATGCAGCCAATTAAATTGTAGATGTATAGGAATGGTTAGTAGATGGTTCTCTATAAAGTATCTTCATCTTGGGTTGATTGACATTCAATTTGATTGACACTGGGCAAAATGATGTCCAGCAGCCTGAAATAAAAAACCTTTTGTCTGAAGCTTCGTGGATGAATGAACTAAAACTTAAATAAACCATGAGTGGTCTGCAATAAAGTTTCCTTAATTTTTAGCCCTTGAAACTTTCAATATTGCTGCCACAGGGCAAAATGATTTCTGATTGGTTGAAAGTTCAGGAATTTTAGTCTGCAGCAATAGTCTATGGATAGTCCTCTGTACTGTTTTTCCTCATTTTCTGTAAATCCAACACCCACTATGGCTACCATGTTGCATTTCAGTTTTAGGTTGGTTGTTGGGTCCATGTGGTCATGTCTGAGGATGCAAAGATTAACATAAGGTTCAGTTGGAATGAAGATTATATACAAGTTTCTGAACTTGAATCCAAAGGTCATATTCCCATCCTTGTGCAAATGGTTTTTACTTTTTGACACAGGTATTGTCGAACCAGTTTGAAAAACTGATGGCAGAGTTGATCCATAGGGGATGAACAGGTGGTCAGTCAAGCAATATATCATACCTGAATATCACCTATTGTCCTATTGCACCAACTCTATTGTCAATTTTTCAATCTGGCTGGAAAATATCTGTGTCAAAAGGTAAAAACCTTTTTGCTCAAGGACCCTATTATGAACTTTAGATAAAACTAGCTACTGCAAAAAAAGTTGAGCATTACAGCCTTTCATGAACCTCTTGATTCATGTTCAGTGCAACTGAACCATATTACAAGTAA
Organism: Lithophaga nigra; assembly: GCA_028566555.1. Lineage (NCBI taxonomy): Eukaryota > Metazoa > Mollusca > Bivalvia > Mytilida > Mytilidae > Lithophaga > Lithophaga nigra. The sequence goes on from JAOXYJ010055426.1 coordinate 7,366, forward strand.
TAATTAATACAGTTTCTTTGTGTGTTTTTAAAACTAGAGGCTCCCAGGAGTGTGAAGTGATCACCTGGCAAAAATATGCAACATCAAAACCTTTAGCAACAGTGGCAGCAACCTTTCACACACTAAGTATGATTGTGACCAGATCCACTTTGTGGTTCAGAGAACATTCTGTTATAATTTTTGAACTTGGCATGCTGATCATTTTGAGGCAATGACTTTTTTTCTCCATCTGTTATAATTTTTCAGATATAAGCCAAAAACATATACTGACCCCCTATGTTCTATTTATAGTAACAGTGGCCATATTTGTAGACAAATGGCAAAAGACCCTGGATACAATTTACAAACTAGATACCCTAAGGAACATTCAGATAAAGTTTTGTTCCAATTGGCCCAGTAGTTTCAGAGAAGATTTTTGATAAGTTTACAGATGGATGACGGACAATGACGAGGGACGGACGACTGACAATGACGAGGGATGGACAACGAACACCAAGTGACGGCAATAGTTCACACTGGCTCTTTGGGCCAGGTGGGCTAATAAAATGAAATACCAAATTATTAAAACTGATGGTTTATTTTCTTCAAAACAATATATGAGATCCGTAACAAGGAATAAACAAAATAATAACCATGACCTTTTATTACAAATAGTGAAAAGTTAACAAAAGAAAATAGCTGTTTCAAATTGTAAGTTTTAAATATAACACTTTCGGAAGTTTAAGTTTTATTCAAATATATTAGCAACATATCATGTGTAATTCAGTAGATCTAAAAGGCTTTTAGCTAATTTCTAAAAAAATTAAAAAATATAATGAAATTACCTCTATAAAAATGTAAATGACAATAATTTCCATGTTCCACTGTGGTACAGATGATATCAAAAGATGACTTTGTATTGTTTTGCTAGAGATTGTAAGAATTACACTAATCGTAATGTTCTGTAAAATTCATACAAGTTACTATCACTCGTAACTCTTACGACCTTTAGTGAATGGTTTTCTGGTGGTTAAAATATAACTATCATCCAGAGAACAAGCCACAACTATGCAGATCTTTAGTTACAATCTGGAATTAGTGGTTGTAGGAATTATTTGGTATTTGTTTTCCTGCATAAATACTTTGAAGAAAATCTGGTATAATAAAATCATGCAGATTTCATGTTATGGACTTTCATAAAATCAAAATCAATCTTTAATAACAATGACCTCCACCTCTGATCATGCAACATGTTCCTTAATATACCATAGAGGGATTTATGTTCAGCCTGGTTTGTGTGAGGGCTGAAGACAACATCACTGACCATCCAGGAAGTAAAAACTTCTAGTCTATAATTGGTGCAATGACCTTGATGGTTGATCTTGTGACCCACAGAACAACAGTCTTTCCATATTCAAAGCTCCAACTTTGGTCGCTAGCAGCTGAATGCAAGTGATGAAATAATTTCAAACACGGTATACAGAGCACACATTAAGTCCAATCAAAATTCAGTTGCTACGTGTTGTACTAAAGGCCCCTGGAATAGAACATTTTGAAAAACAGCTTGAGGAGGGTCATTTTGTATTTTGTAAGCAGAAAATTCATAAAGCTGCAATAAACCCACTTGCACAGCTTCAGTGCCTCTCTACCAACTGTGTAATTTATGCAATAAATCATGAGAAAAACTAAGAGAATCCCATCACATGGGTACCCAATATGTTACAGCATCATGAAAGCATACCAGTGACATCTTACAAAATCTTTGTAGCGCTCTCATATATGCATATCTAAGGTTTGTCCCAAACAACTGATATAAAGTTTATTAATATCCATAAAAAAACATAGCTGACTATACATGGCTACCTATGACTGAGAGAACTGAAAAAAAACAAAACGTTTACCACTATTAATTCTGTAAAACTCTCACTGGAACCATCATTAACTCCCAAATATATCTTCGATCTACCCTTTACAACTGTCCACAGTTCAGAAAGATAACATTATTACTGTATTCTCTGATGCCAAAATGCAAAGTAACACCAAGAATAACCAAATGCCTTACGATATGTTGATATGTTTGCAAGAAAACATATAATCACTTTTACCATCAACATATGCAGGAACACTGTTACTCTAATAAGCCAATTACCGGTACAAACTGTAAAAGCTGATTACACCAAACTGATACCCTCTTTTACTTCTAAAACAACCATCTACCCACTTGTTATTTCACCACTCTTTAATCAAGCCTGTTCAGAACTGATATTTAAACTAGAGGTGGGTCTGTATTGCTCACCTGACATAAATAAGCTCATTTAAGAATGTGAGCACTCCATGGACCCTAGGACCTTCATTTGTATTAACTTGAATCTGCATGTCCAATAGATGCTTCCCACCGAATATAATTGCATTTCCATTGTTGGTTCTCAAGTAGAAGATTTTTAATGCTTTTTCCCACTGACCTATGTCAAACTATGTTAAAGACCCTCTAGTGCTCAGACCCCATGGACCCCGGACCTTCATTTGTACAAATTTTAATCTAAATGTTCTACTGATACTGCATGCAAAATATGACTACCTTACCATTTCTGGTTCTTAAATAGTAGATTTTTAAGCTTTTTCCCATTGAAGCCTATGTAAACTTTGAACCCCAACTGCCCAGATCAAATATACCACTGGATCATCATTTGTGCAAACTTGCATCTTCATGTCCAACTGATGCTCTATACAAATAAGACTGACTTTCCATCGTTGGTTCTTCTTCTTCAGATTTGTAAAGCTTTTGCCAATCAAACCTATGTTAAATTTTGGACCCCCAGTGCTCAGAACCCATGGACTCCTGGACCTTCATTTGTACAAATTTGAATCTTAATGTCCTACTGATGCTTCATGTAAAATATGACTGCCTTGCCTTTGCTGGTTCTAAAGAAGAAGATCTTTATAGCTTTTTCCTATTAGGCTATGTTAAACTTTGGGCCCCAGTGCTCGGACCACATGGATGCCTGTACCCTCATTTGTACAAACCTGAATCTTCAGTGTCCTACTGATGCTTCATGCTAAATATAAATGCCTTCCCATCGCTAGTTCTAAAGAAAAAGATTTTAAAGCTTTTTCCCATTGAAGCCTATATTAAACTTTGGATCTCCAGTGCTCGGAACCCATGTACCCCTGGACCTTAATTTGTGTAAACTTGAATCGTCATGCCTTTCTGATGCCTAACGCATAATATTACCTTACCATTGCTGGTTCTTAAAAAGATTTTTAAAGCTTTTTACCATTGAAGCCTATGTTAAACTTTTGACCCCCATTATTTGGACCCTATGGACCCCTGGACCTTCATTTGTATAAATATGAATCTTACTGTCCTACTGATGCTTCATGCATAATATGACTGCCTAGCTATTGCTGGTTCTAAAGAAGAAGATTTTTAAAGTTTCTCCCATTGAAGCTTATGTTAAACTTTGGACCCCAAGTGCTCGGACTCCATGGACCCAAGACCTTCATTTGTACAAACTTGAATCTTCATGTACTACTGATGCTTTATGCATACTATGACTACCTTGCCACTGCTGGTTCTAAATAAGAAGATATTTAAAGTTTTTTCCCATTGAAGCCTATGCTAAACTTTAGACCCTAAGTGCTCAGACCCCATGGAGCCCTGGACCTTCATTTGTATAAACTTGAATCTTTATGTCCTACTGATACTTTATGCAAAATATGACTGCCTTGCCATTACTGGTTACAAAGCATAAGATTTTCAAACCCTTTTTCCATTGAAGCCCATGTTAAACTTTGGACCCCAACTCTCGAAGCCCAAAGACCCCTGGACCTTCATTTGTACAATTTGAACTGCCTTCTGCCAAAGATCATCCCTGCCAGGTTTGATTCAAATTGGCCCAGTGGTTTCAGGAGAAGATTGGAATGTGAAAAGTTAACAACGATGACAGACGCCAAGTGATGGCAACTGCTCACACGACCCTTCATGTCAGCCGAGGTAAAAATAGTTATGAATCGAAAATATTTGTTACATTTCAATTGCATTTCAGGAATGCTTGGATTATCCAAAATGAATTTTATTATAAATTTAATGCACATTCTGGTTATTTCATCTGATCTGTGTCAGTTGAAACATTTCCGATAGGTATTTAGTGTGCAAAACATAAAATAAATTCTAATGCCTATCATATTTCAACAGAATTTTTCAGAGGTAAAATTTATCCTGCATTTAATGTAAGTGTGACCCTTTGTGTATAACTAATGTTCAACCAAAAGAACAGTTTTGCAATTTAACAAAGATCTTCAGACTGTAAAATTAGATTAGGTATGGCTAAAAGAATTTGAAATAACATCCTAAAAAAATTGAATTTATTCAGTTAATTTATACTGAGTATTATTTACTAGTTCTTACTACATCTAAACTAGTATTGTATTTTCATAATCACTGTTGAATTACTAAATTGTTGATTTGGCAAAGAACAGGTAAAGTGAATGTGGCACACTTACACTAAATTCACAGTTAATATATTTTTCAAGTTAAAAAAATTTCAACACGGTGTAACTTTTCTTCTGACATAATACAAGACAATAACAATACTGTGGATTCATTATTATTCGTGGTATACCAATTTTC
>JAOXYJ010055534.1:0-19374 GCA_028566555.1 Lithophaga nigra
GCACAACTGATGAGACATTGTTTGTCGAAATGCGCATATTGTGCACTAAATTTGGTATCATAGATTATTATTTCAACTGGGAGAAAGGTCGGATATTGCTACATGTTTGTTACATTAAGAGAAAGATAAAAATCGTGCTTTGTAAATAATTATGTAATATGTTTTCCTTGTATTCTCTCGATCATTTAAACATATTCCGTAATGTGGATTGAGACTTAAACAACAAGGGCCACTGACTCGCAAAAGTAATTTAAAAAAAGTAATTTTTTAAGACATCAGCGCCATATTAGTTCAAAGGTTAGAATTGAAAATATAAATGTCTGTCTGACATGAAACTAAATAAAAAGATACAACTTAACAAAATGTAAGATATTCAATCAAAACTGAGGTCATCTAATTCTTAAACAACATTGAAACAAGCAACCAAACAAAATATGTGGTTTTGTGAAAAAAATGTACAATTGATTAGATTTGTCAATGGATGCTCTGTTGACCAAATATAGTGCCCTAATTTATGTAAATTTAACTGACTTTTCTTTTTTTTTTTTGTTCCTTTTTTAAATTTTTATATGTTTCCATATCACGTGAAAAAAATTCGTTTCGATTGGTAGATTATTCTCTTTAAAAACATTTTCCTACTGCAAAATTTGTTAAATGTATTGTATTTTTTGTAGACGCCAAAAACATAGCTAGCCATGTGTTATATTTATGTATTTTTAAAGCAGCCTTCAAATATGATTTTTTAAAGGATTATTGATTTTTAAAACTACCTCGAACTACGATCTTTCAATAGTACATATATTTTTTTGAATATCTGGAATAAACTCGTATAAAAAAAGACAAATCAATTAAATTTGGCATTAAACACTTAAATTAACACATTTTACGTACACGATATAGTATAGGTCTTCATTTTAATGTTGAAATCGTTTTGTTTGAGATAATTCCAAGAAAGTAGAAATACATTATAAACTATGATGATTGTTTTATTTATGGTTATACATCATCTTGCAAGATATTGCAGGAAAAGTGAAAAAAAATATTGTGCTAACAGATGTCACCCCTTTAAGGTAAAACTTGCTAATGGTTATCACCATATACAGTCCTTGTACCAGTAGTCTTTACAGATATTGCGATCAGTCAGCCGTCATCTTTCAGTCAAAAATAGCTATGGATCATTCAATTATCCGTCACGTAAAATACGGATAGAAAACGTGATTGACGAATCCAATCTAATCTGACTACTGACTGATAGCTCCTATTCGTAATTGACGGATCCTATCCGTAATTGACGATTTGATTGCTTTACGTCACAGCATTGTTTTATATAAATTACGAATCGTTAGTTTTGTTTCAGGTTTAACTTATATCTGTCCTTGCTGGACATTACAACTGATAATGTACACAGGATCTCTGTATATCGATTTTTGTTTTTAGTTACACGTCTTGAATTTGTGCGAAAATTGTATATTTTCTATACTTTCGGATTTCAACTCTCTACTTTCAACAAATTGCTTAATCATGCAAATACATTTGTATTTTTGTGGATCTTACATGTACATGTATAATATTTAGTTACATCAGAGACATATAATGTCATTGTATTATATGTCTCTGGTTACAAACATACTTAAGTGTTGCACCGTGACTGAACGAAATGAGTTGGTTTTTATTTTGTTAGCCAGAATATGACTTATTTTAGTCCTAACCACAGACATGTCATATATAACATACAATAGCACTAAATATGTGACTGTTACCCTGAATGTGACTTTTTGCCCTAACCGAAGTCCAGTCATATATAATTTATTCCTGATCGCAGACTTGTCCTAAATAAAAGGACAAACTATGTTACCGTTACCCAGAATTTGACTTATTTCAGCCCTGACTACAGACCGGTCATTTTTAAAAGGACAAAATATGTGACCCTTACCCAGAATTTGATTATTTCAGCCCTGACCACAGACCGGTCATATATAAAAGGACAAACTATATGACCGTTACCCAGAATTTGACTTATTCAGCCCTGACTACAGACCGTTCACATATAAAAGGACAACATATGTGACTTTTACCCAAAAATTTAACTTATTTCAGCCCTGAACCATAGACCCGTCATATATATATAAGGACACAATAAGTGACAATTACTCAGAATTTGACTTATTCCAGCCCTGACCACAGACTTATTTCGGCCCTGCATGACCACAGACCGTTCATATATAAAAGGACAAAATATGTGACCTTTACCCAGAATTTGATTTATTTCAGCCCTGACCACCAACCGGTCATATATAAAAGGATAAAATATGTGACCGTTACTGAGAATTTGACTTATCTCAGCCCTGACTACAGACCGGTCATATATAAAAGAACAAAATATGTGACTCTTACCCAGAATTTGATTTATTTCAGCCTTGACCACAGACCGGTCATATATAAAAGGACAAAATATGTGACCGTTACCCAGAATTTGACTTATTCAGCCCTGACTACAGACCGTTCACATATAAAAGGAACACATATGTGACTTTTACCCAAGAATTTAACTTATTTCAGCCCTGAACTATAGACCCGTCATATATATATATAAGGACACAATATGTGACCATTACTCAGAATTTGACTTATTCCAGCCCTGACCACAGACTTATTTCGACCCTGCATGACCACAGACCGTTCATATATAAAAGGAAAAAATATGTGACCTTTACCCAGAATTTGACTTATTTCAGCCCTGACCACAAACCGGTCATATATAAAAGGATAAAATATGTGACCGTTACCGAGAATTTGACTTATGTCAGCCCTGACTGCAGACCGGTCATATATAAAAGAACAAAATATGTGCCGCTTACCCAGAATTTGACTTATTTCAGCCCTGACTACAGACCGTTCACATATAAAAGGACAACATATGTGACTTTTACCTAAAATGTTAACTTATTTCAACCCTGAACCATAGACCCGTCATATATATATATAAGGACACAATATGTGACCATTACTCAGAATTTGACTTACTCCAGCCCTGACCACAGACCGGTCATATATAAAAGGACAAAATATGTGACCGTTACCAAGAAGTTGACATTTCAGCCCTGACCACAGACCGGTCATATATAAAAGGACAAAATATGTGACCGTTACACAGAATTTGGCTTCTGTGCTAACCAGAATGGAACTTATTTCATCCCTGACCACAGACCGGTCATATATAAAAGGACAAAATATTTACCTTGCCCAGAATTTGACTTATATTAGGCCTGACCACAGACTGGTCATATATAAAGTGACAAAATACGTGACCTTTACCCAGAAATTTGACTTATTTCAGCCCTGACCACAGACAGGTCATATATAAAAGAACAAAATGTGTGACCGTTACCCAGAATTTGGCTTATTTCAGCCCTGACCACAGACCATTCATATATAATAGCACAAAATATGTGACTCCTAATCAGAATGGGATTTATTTCAGCCCTGACCACAGACCGGTCAAATATATAAGGACAAAATATGTGACAGTTACCCAGAATTTGACTTATTTCATTCCTGATCAAAGACCGGTCTGATAAAAAAAGAGAAAATATGTGACTGTTACCCAGAATGTGACTTATTTTATTCTTGATCACAGACCGGTCTTATATAAAAGGACAAAATATGTGACCGTTACCCAGAATATGACTTTTTTTAGTCCTGACCACAGACAGGTCTTATATAATAGCACAAAATAAGTGACCGTTACCCAGAATTTTACTTATTTTATTCCTGATCATAGACCAGTCTTATATAAAAGGAGAAAATATGTGACCGTTACCCAGAATGTGACTTATTTTAGTCCTGACCACAGATTGGTCATATATAATATATATAATCCCCCAATACATGTAATATAGATATGATCGATTGACAGTTACGTCTTTGTCGTTTTATACATCAGTAAATTTGAAAAAAACACGATGTGCAGCTTTTATGAGAAAAACATATAAAACAACGCACGGACTATTTAAGATTTATTTTATGCATGTTAAGGTATGATTCTCATTAAATAACGAAATCTTGTGAAATAATTCTCGTGCCTTCTGTATAGTTTCACTGCCTGTTTCGATAATTGTTGTAATTTTTGTTTTACTTATTTAAATTTATTTAGAAATTAGTACGGTATCGCTTTATAAATTTATGAATCAAATATTTTAAAGTTTAAAATCATATACCTAAGGAAATAAAATATCAACAACCGACTTTGTATTAAATTGTTTTAAATTCGTGTCGTGTAAAATTTCTAGTAGTATATGAATCAGTCATTGACGTATTGATGCGTGCATCTACATGTAATTAAATGAATGATCGCTCGATTAACTGTTGTCAAGGTAATGACGATATGGCACGCGTCAATCGCGAAAAGGACTCGTCAATAACATTGTATCCGTTAAAAACGTTTGCATTTTGTATTCGTAAAATACGGTTTCATGTTTATATTCGTCATCTATCCGTGAGATTTTGCTATCAATCAGTCATCGATCATTCAAGTTCCCATCAATATGTAAAGGCTACTGGTACAAGTACCGTACATGTACTGCACACCCCAAAATCATGCTACAAAGTATTTTTAATGCATTTTCACAATTAAAATCATCATGTATATGCACGATTTCTGTTCCTATTCCACGATTATTTACTCTGGCCAGTTCGTTCGTGTAGACTTAATTATAGTTCGTTTTTAGTTCGTTTTGTTTTCTTCTTCGTTTTATTCGCAATAAACGGGAGTATATATTTAGGCAGAACAGTAGTATTTCTTTCCCATGAATTAGGTTGCTCTTTTGTGTACCCTTCTCAGGTGAATATGTGTAGACCTAAGTATGCTAAATTTAGAATGCTAAGTATATATTTATATATATATGCATTCTTATTCAGGAATTGAGCTAAATCCAAAGAATGATTTTTTTAAGTTGGTGGATAATCCAGGTATATAAAATTTTCAGATCTTTTCCCAAGAGTTTGTTGCTTTTCTATTTATGCAGATGAGAAAGAAAGTCTATGATTGGTAGCCCTGAACATTCAAAGCCAGCAAAATGAGAAGACTGTTATGGTGACATTTCACATTTATTTTTGAATGAAAAATAAAAGTATTTTAAATCTCTGCACCCCAGTGTCTTGGTTCTTGCAAAAAATGACGACCAATAAGATAAAGTTAGTATGGTCGGCAATGAAAGGAAAAACTGCTATTATACCTATACTGTAAAGACTGATACTTAAAACGCGGGAGTCAAATATATATTTAGGTAAACATGCCAAACCATTTATGAGTTATTGCATTTTCTTATATTTATTTATTCACTTTGTTAAATATATGGTTTCAAAAATAATCCTAATAATAACAGCGGTCACAGGACAAGATCTGGAATAGTTCCAGCAATAGTGTATATAAGTTTCAAGTGAGGGTACACGGTCTTCCTGATAAAAGCGCTCGCGGGACAAGAACAAAATTGGGAATTGTCTCAAAATATGTTTTAATGCTTTTTATTCTAACCAAAATCTGTTCTAACTTGAAGCTGTCGTCAGGATTATTCAGACCAGTCATAAATGGCAAGTCAATTAAAGCAGTCGAAATCGATTATTTTTAAGTGAAGTTGAATATTATGTTAGGACTAGTCTTCAAGATTGATTGTATTATAGGAAGCGAATGAGTATCTCCCTCATGCATAGTTCTGCACTTACCTGGTTTTTGGCTTTAACTTTTTGGTCGTTTTGCCATTTATTTCTGCACTACAACCTTTTCGATGTTGTTTGGTTTTCCATATTTTTCGGCCTCGGGCACAACTGATAAGACATTGTTGGTCTAAATGCGCATATTGTGCATTATATTTGGTATCATATATTGTTATTTACAAGACTTACACAAGCATCTAGTATCAACCTAGGGTGAAAAATAATCACTGATCATGAGTCTTCTTCTGAAGTCAGAATACTCTTATTGATCTGAAAGAAAAAAAATCTGGAAATTGATATTTCACGTCAAAAATCATTCCTTTAAAGGTCAGTTAGAATAAAACGTAATCAGTATCTACCAACATCATGAATAAATATAAAAAGTAAGCTCAAGCTCAAAGTCGAAAGATAATTACAGAATCATGTTCATTTTGTGTGACTTTTTTTGGTCCAAGAGTAAAAATTTATGTACAAGTTTATCGCCGAAAATGAAACTCAGATTGAACTGTCACTACCCATAATATGACTATATAACAAAAAACCTGATGTAGCCCACTAGACCAAAACACTGAGATCGAATTCACGGTGACAGGTACCCCTTTAAATCAAATCACGATTCAAATATAGTTGATGCACATGTATCATAAGTGGTTAACAAAAATTTGGTTTGATCTCAAAACAATTTTTCTCTAGAGCATGAAACTGAAGTCGAAGTCAGCTGACATGTGTCAGAATAACATGTACCTTATAAGATCAATTCCTACAATAATTGAAATTGACATTTGATGAGTGGTTAAAACGAAACAGATCTAATGATAAACCCTCATTGCACAGTGATACTGAAGTCAAGATTAAGTGACCTATAGCAAACTGACCAGCATACAACAAAAAGGGTCTAGGTGCCAAATTAGACCAAGCCGTTCTTAAAACACTCTTCTTTCAATTATAGCTTATCCTGTCTACGCCATTAAAGTAATCCCCGTGTCTTACTTTCAGTGGCTAGGTCACAAGCTCGACAAAAACGAACTCAGTGACTAGTGTGATATATCGCATTCAGTTATGCTTGAGCCACTTTTATCTTTGCACATTAAAATGATTTTTGGTACAACATTATATATTTATTCGAATTCAAGGAATGTCAAAGGAATAGCGATACAAGATCGGTAGAAAAGACTCAGTTCAAATGGCCGTTAGTCTTGCAAAACTCAAGGGGCCAAAACATTCCGCAGATAGGTGCAGACCTGACCTTACACCCGAGTTAACTTAAAACCAGAGATTTAGACTGCTTGAGTTAATTTAGGTCTGATTCCTTGAGTGGTAAAAGCGGAACAGGATTGTGAGTTAACATAGAAAGATAACTTGGATCTAGGTCTGGTGCGCTAAAGTCAAACCAGTCTGTAAGTTCGCTTAGCAGTAAGGTTATACGTCGGCTGTTAACCGGACTTGTCATATAGCAAACTTGCACCCTGGTCTGCTTTTACTGGATCCGTGCGAAAAGCTGGATTGCTTTCACTTGACCAGACTTAGGACCTGTCTGCTTCTTAAGTTAACTTGTACCCTGTCTGCTTTTAAGGTTATCAAGTTTCAGTCTATCTGTTGTATACGACAACTACATGTAGTTTTTGTGTTAATAGATCGAGTCATTTATCGTAAAATTACAGCTTATTATAATGTCACCTGGAACGGTTAACTTTACATTATACATGTATGTATGCAATTTGAATTCTTCTTGATCGTTCAGAATTGTTTTCGCAACTCGGTGTATAAAATTTATAAGTGCAAAAATGTATTCATGTATCACATCGTAAAAGAAATTATATTTATTTAAAGAGAATAAATTCTACTTTATCGTGGTATTATTTTTGACATTATCAAGATTATAGAGTAAACAAAATTTGTGATTCCCTCCCCAACTACTGTCATGATAGATACAGTCGCAGGAGAGACCCTGGGTTTGGAAACCAATTACCAATTTTGTATATTAACAGCAGTTAATGTCGCCAAAGTTACTTTATACGAGGACAGGTTATTGCTAAATTAAAAAGAACGATGACCAGAATTTTTCAAGTGCTGTTCACATACGATTTAAAATTTATTATTCAACGTAAAAAACGAAATAATATCAAACTATTCATTTTTTAATCTTTTACACACCCACACACATATATAGAATTGCATTATCTCGATTATACGATCTTGCAAACTTGATTGGATTAAAGTTGTCACGTGACTTTCAATTTACCTTTAATCAGTCAATGAAGCTAAAATTCAAAATAATGCCCACTGTTCAGGACCACCTCTGGGACGTCAATAGAAAACTCCGACGGAGTAATGTTTTTGGAATGTAATTTCAACGAATTTGTAAAGAACTAGGGCCATTTTCCCCTCTATCTTTTTCACTGATAGCAGTCGATTTTGAAATTTCAAGTATTTCGACAAAAATGCAAGAAATGTATAGCCTACACTTTAACAAAGAAAATCCATACAAAACTTTCCATAACTAAGAGTTTTCTATGAAGAAATGTCTGTGAAAGATGACCTTTGATCAATTTTTAGCTATTTTTTGTATGAAATATAAATAATTAAATGCATCGTTACATATATATTTTTAAACTTGGGATTTTCTTCTAATAATACCAAATGTTCGACCACTCTACATCAAATCAACCGAAAGTATATTTTTAAAGATCATATTATGTAGAAGTAGAATACGATTAGTATATACTTTGTTTACATTTCACACATAAAATTATGCAATTCTACTCGAGGAATCACGATTAAAATTGCTTTTGTGCATTGTCGGCAAAGATCAATGAAACAACTGCGATAATTCGGAGTAACCTGCCCTCGTATAAAGTTAGACTGACAACATTAACTTCTGTTAATATATAAAATTCGTAATGGGTTTCCAAACCCTGGGGCTCTCCTGCGACTGTATCTATCATGACAGGACTTGGGGGGAAAATAACAAATTTTGTTTACTCTATAATCTTTTTATCATAAAGAAGCTTCTTTCCAAGTTGTATATAATTATGTGCATAGCTGATGAATTTTTAAAAACTGTAACCTCTGGGTTAACCAGGAAGTTACGCAAATAATTGTCCATTTATCCACCAAAATACGGAAAATACGGAAAAAGAAAAAAAAATGTCAAAATTTTGTTCTTTGTATAATCTTTTGACCATAAAAAGCTTCTGTCCAAGATGTATATAATTCTGTGCATATCTGATGAAATTATTAAAGTTTTTAAAAACTTTAACATGTTGGTTAACCAAGAAGTTAAGCAAAAAAGCTAAGTCCACTTATCCATCAAAATACGGAAAGATAAACAAATTGTCAAAATTTTGTTTACCCTATAATTTTTTGACCACAAAGAAGCTGTCCAACTTTCATTAAATTCTATATAGATTTAATGACTTTATTCCAGTTGTATAAGAACTTCACCAAACTAAGAAAAAAAAAATTAAGTCCAACTGTCCTTCAAAATTCAGAAAAAATAGAGTAAGCTTTTCCTAAATTTAGCATTGGATACAATCTTATGATCATATCGAAGATTCTGAGCAAATATCATTAAAATCCATAGGGATTTGACAAAGATATTACATTTTAAATAATTTTAACCTGAGGTTGAAACTCAAATGCTAACGACAACGACGAACTGTGACTGCTATGTCTCGTCTTAAGCGACTTCGTTGCAGGCGATACAAAAACCAGTAGAAGGGGTTTGGGTGGGATAGCGGTGAAGGTCGCTGTCGCATAATCATAAGCCTAACACTGCTGTAGTTGATTTGAGTCTTGCTCGCCTCGCTTCATGTGTAAAGTATCCTGACATCTTCGCAAGGTCGGGGGGTTGTCACCGGATCAGCTGGTTAGCTGCTCGGGCTTCCCCTTCCCAAGTAACTCTGGTGGTCAAGATATAGGTAAAAACGATAAACCCGTGAAGCAGCGCGGAGCAGAAGTATCCATAAATGGCTTCTTTTTATATCCATTTCGAAATCTTTCCTCATTTAATATCAAATTTCAGAAAATAGCATAATGGCACAAGTAACCATGCATTTTTGCATGAGTAAACTCTAGACCCAACATTCTACGTATTTCATCTCTCCATCTATGTAACATATAGGATGATTTAGTTGATGTAGTAAACCAATTTGAGATATGTGGTTTCATATTTTCTTTTATATTAAAATCTGGTCTTTCGAAAACAAAAAAGCCAACTAAACGAGATCATATATATATATATATAGTTGCGAAGTGGCTTGATGCATTGTAAAGTAGCGTCGACCCACAATTCCCATACAGTGGAAGAAGTTCAACTCGAATGATGTCTACTTTGTGTTGCTGTATTCCATGCCTTTTCTGTATAATGTTTCCTCCCGTTGATAATGTCTTCTGCCTCTTTCAAATTCAACGCAATTAATCTTTAGTCTGGGTTAAGATTCTTCCATGACTCTAAGCAGGAACGCTGAAGCTTTGGTGCATTTTCCCAACTGTTGTCCCAGAGCATCCATATTATTCGCGGTACTTTCTCAGCAGTGGCAGTTTCGATACGACTTGCTATCCGACAAACTAATATTCAAAGTTTGTGACAGTGTGATGTCACATGGTTTCATTAATACAAGTATTTCTTTTCCAAGTTAAAAGAGGATGCCCTTAATCACTGCGTCTGGAAATTCGTCTCGGAACATGTATGCAGGTTTTAACATTTCCTCATTAAATCTCGAAGGTTTTACACCAATATGTTGTAGCGCATTTTTAATGGTGCATTTTCCCTTGCTTTGATTCATAAATCGGTAGTAAAATATATTTTTACATTTAAATGCCGTATTCCAGTGTCTAAAAGACGAATTTTATGACTAACATAGACAGCTTCGTAGAAGCAATTTCCTGAAAGTTTTGTTTTGTTATAGTGTAAAGAATGAAAACCTTGATATCTCCAAACATCTGCTTTTTTGGAAAGCATAAGATATAGCTTTGTTATTTCGTCGTGAATAGTACTTGAAATTATGAGTTTTAATACTTCCCATCTCCAAAACTCGTTTACACATATATTTACGGGTTCTGGAAGTAGTATTAGAATTTTTTGTGAGTTACATTTTTGAACTCAACGGATTATAAAATCAACCATATTAGACGAAGTATAATATCCAATAAAATTTGAAAAATTGTGATAAAAGTTTATTCTCAAATTATCCTGTCTGGTGTTTCCAATAAATAGTACATCATCCTCGCTATACAGATTTTCAAACCGATAGATATCAGGGTGTTTTGATATGCAGGGAAAGAAGTATGATGTTTCCGTGAGGCGATGCCTAAGAATTAGAAAATTATATATGCATTTTTCTTTTCTGGATCGGGTAGTTACAGAATTAGTTAGATTACTTGAATAGTTGGTAGTGTTATTAAACATAACATATATATTTCTGGGTTCCTGTTAAAAGTTTGCGTCTATGGGGTATTTGTCATCATTTCCTGTCAATGTTTTATCAAATTTTCTTTTTATTAGTCTGTAATCAAAGAAGATGTTTCCAAATGTAGTATAAAATAAAAATGCAATTAAAACACCTACGGTCCAAGTAATAAATACGACCGATTAATATACTTTATTGTGCAGAATTTTTTTTAGAAGTATTTAATGGACAAAAAATGGAAAATGAAATTAATACTTACAGGCAAATTTGATTTGTTCGTAACAATTCCTTAGATGGAAAAATTAATGTTTGACCACTGCACTTTGGTCGATACCCACATCCAGAGCATTAAATTAATAAACGATAGTATTTGCAGGCAAACACAGAGCAATATAAGCCAATGTAAATATGTGAAATATTGCTAACAATGATTTAGTTATAACCATATTTCAGATGTTATATTATGTATGATGTCCACACTAGTCGAAGTGAATATTGAGAATTGCAAAATTGGACAATAAATTTAAAGAAACAAAAGTAATTTTCTGACATTAAACAGGAAATCGTTGTATATTTATCGAAAACAAAACGCTATATAATTGAAATTCTATTCACGTAGCCATGCTGATTATATTACACTACATCCTTATTACGTTAAGTAAACATTAACATACTAGAAGTCAACATCGCCACGTTTATCAAAATATAAGTTGAAAAGATTTGAAAATGAGAGAGAGAAAAAAAATAACTTACTCATTGTCCAGTCTGAGTCCGCCTTCAGAAGGAAATATAGTTATGTTCTTATGAAAAAAATATCTAATACTATATAATTGTTATTTACGTATTTATATTATTAAGATCCTAATTTATGCCCTCGAATTACTTTGTTGTTAATATGTAGTCTAACCTTTAATCATATTGATTTATTCTCATTAAATAATATCAATACTTTTCGCCAATTTTCATAGTTTCAATTTCTTCTCGCAAATTTCAGAGTATGTACTTTAAATCTTATGTTCTAACGTGACATATTACTTTATATTACAGTAATATTGGCGCTTCCAAATTTTAGATAGTTTTTGTGTTCTGTATATAGAAGACAAAAGTATAAAAAGAGCTGAAATCTTTAGTACTTCGAAGGAAACAAGACGTTATTCAATCATTAATTAGAATAATGTAGGGCGGACAGATAGATGTAGATCATATCTAATATTGCATTAACGCTAAAGATAAAGATAAGCTTAATTACACATAAATAATGTCTGCTCTGCAAGGTTAAAGTTCCAAACGGATAATTGATTGAATTACGCCTAGTTAAGGTGAAAATTTAGAGTGGCTTTTCCCTATGTGCATGTTCACCTACACTTGTACATGTGTACATCCAAGTTTAGTTGAATACTTCTACTTTATTGTAAAACGTAACGAACGAGCCATATGTACTTTGAAATGTAGAATAAACACTACACTTCAGGAGTTAAAGGTTTAATTGCTTAAAAAACGTCAATAATACAGAAGCTGTTAAGTGCCACAAAGAAATGGAATGAGGTCAAAAGAGAAAAAGAATCTAACTGTCCTATTAGAAGAGACAGAAAGAGTCCATTTCTTAATTACTTTTGTTGTCAAGTGCTCATAAAGTATGTAATATTACTGGTTCTTTTGGTGATATTTATTGCATTAGCTTATTAAATATAATGAAATACGAAAAAGTATATTAACAAATCATGACAATTATGACACAAATACGAATTAATTTAAAAAATAATCACTTCCATACACTTCGCACTGAAGTTAAAAAAATCAAACATGTAATCTGAACGATGACGAATGTTTGTTGGAGCTAGTACGTTTTACATTTTAAATGAATTTTTCGCTTAAAACATTATACAATTATCAATAAATTAAAAGCTGTTTCTTGACTATCTATAATACTCGAAAAGATGAAGAAATATGATTATTTACGGACAAGCTTTAGCTACGATTTCATCTACATTGTTCAAATCCTATCGTGCATTATCCACAATTAAAAAGGGATTATGAACATATGGATTGCCCTAGATCGTCTTAAAATTTTAAATAATTTATATAACATGGTTAAATATATAATGTCACAAAGACCAAAAGTTAATTTGATGCACTGCATTAACATTTGAAAAAGGTATGTCCTGAAGCTGAAATCTAAAGGTAGACTTCAGAAGCTATGTAAAAAGAAAGAGAGCAAGAACCTTAACCACACGACAATGTGAGTACCTTCTCCTATATTATCACAAAATTTAAACGTAAATATAATAGATTTTAAGTTGATCTCGAAACTTTTTCCGACAGGTACAGTTGTAACCAGGAAAAATCACTCAAAGTAAAATGTTTAACAGAACGCACCAATTCACACACACACACACACACACACACTCTTGAAGAAGGCTGATTCTTATTTCTGCTACCTAAACAAACTTTGTTTGTCTGAGGTTACCTAAAAGTTGCCACTAATGCAAGATTATGATAAATGTTTTTTCGTTATCTAACACACTGTTCAGCGAAAATTGTATCTATGCGCTTTGAACAACTTCACCTATATGGTCCGTACTGATAGTCATTTTAATTGACATTGTTAAACTACCTGACACATAATAAATAAATCTATTTTATTTATACCATAAAACATTTCTCGCTGAACACGATTGAGGTTAGATGTAAAGATGAGATAATTTTCAAGCTTAGGCAAAGCAGCAATTCTCCCGCGACAGTGACTCAAATTCCAGTTCCATTTTTGATTTGTTATACACTTTAATGTTTTACGGCTTAAATCTTACTAAAGAAATGTTTTTGTTTCTCCAGATATCAGTCGGACTTTAAGTCACTGAACTAAGTATGAAAATAACTTTATATTTTGGTAATAAACGAAAGAAAGCTCTTGTATAAGATATACCATATATTCTATTTTATTGATCTAATCTTCTGCTGTTGCACGAGTGTATAGATGAATATTATCTAAAAAAGGACGTTAAACGATTGAAAATATATTAGATTGTAAATGTAAGACATAATAGGGCAATAATACAGATATATAGTTTAAGTCATATACTTAATAATTCCATTCTACAGATATCAGACAAAAATTAAATCTATCAAATTTAATTTTAAATCTTAATGTATCAATCTAATTATTTTGCCGCATTTTTATTGGTGTACGTTCACACTATAAGATTTTCCTTTCCAATTTGCATTTGACTCTATTCGACTTAAAATCGCATAGTGTGAACACAAAAGGCACAAGTCAAAAATGGAATCGGGAAGTCGTTTCTGAACAGATTGACGTCCGACTCCCAATCGACAACAGATTGACGTCCGATTTCCAATCTCAATTTGATCATATTCGAATAGCGAGAACGTCAAAAACGACATACAATTCGATTTTCTCCAGAAATGACATGAATGACGGGTTAATCCCAGGTAGGACTAAACCAAGATTAGTATCTATTTTTACATGAAATCCTGCAAACAAGCCCGTGTAAAATTATTAACATGTCTATAACTTACAACTGCGCATTTCGATTTTCTATCTTGTCTTCATAACAGAGGTGAAAAAAAGAAACTTATAGTACTGAAATTAAGGAACTAATTGGAATGTTTGCTCAACTTAAAAACTGGCAATTGGCCGACGACGTCCCCAATTAATGTTAATTTTAAAATTAAATTCGGTAGGCAACTTATGCGATCATCTGCAAGCGACTCATTCGGTACATTTTTCAGTTTTTATATTAAAATAATTTATGGAAGCCATATATTTGTTGGGATAGAATGAAGAATACAAGCGCGACACCGGTAGCACCAGTATTATGTGCAGTACTAGAACAAATTTTTGTACCAGTATTGTAAAGACATTACTGGTTATATCAGTATTGTTGTTGGTGATTCCAGTATTGTTGTTTGGCAATACTGGTAGTTCCAGAATTGTAGAATAAACAATACTGGGATTCTAGTGTTGTTAGCACAATACTGGTACGAAAAGTACTGGTATTTCCAGTATTGTAAAATTTACATTTTTGAACTCCAATATTGTTGAATTTATAATACTGGGAATTCCAGTGTTGAAGATCGAACAATACTGGCAATTCCAGTATTGTAAACCTTCCAGTATCTTCCATTATCAATAATAGTATTTTCCAGTATCTTAGAGGAAACATTTAAACGACAATACTGGAATCCCAGTATTTTCCAGTATCTGTAACACTGGTAATACCAGTTTTTTCCAGTATCTTCAAGTATATGTAATTCTGGTATAACCAGTAATTTCCAGTATCTTCCAGTGTCTGTAGTTCTGGTATTACCAGAATTTTCCGGTATCTTTCAGTATCTGTAACTTTGGAATACCAGTGTGATCCAGTATCGTCCAGTATCGGTAATACTAGAAATAATAGTATTTTCCAGTATCTATCAGTGTCGTCCTGTAACTTCCATTATTCTAAATAAAAACATTTCAACGACAATATTGGAATGCCAGTATTTTCCAGTATCTTCCAGAATTAAAGATACTGGAAGATACAGGTAACAATACTAGAACACACATTTGTTGCGGTATTGTACACAATACTGGTACTACAAGTATCACGTTTGTATTCTTCACTTTATCCATTTGTTGTCCTTTTAACATGGTCGGGCCTGAAAATTCGTTAATTTTACCGGAAGATCAGCGAATTAGAAGTTAACGGCCACGTCCATGTCAAAATTTCCAACAAATGTATGCCCTTCCATGGAATAGTTCTTAATTAAATAATTTCTAAATTATTACAAATAGTGTAATCTTTTCAAATCAATTAAAGGAAACTGCTGTCGATCCTGGGTTAATATGCAGAATTTACGAAAATAAAAAAAAAAAGAAGAAAAACTGACTCCAGGAGTATATTTTGAAAAAAATATGACTATATGAAATATTTAGAAGGAAACTTTTAGGTTTGGAGAAACTGTTTATAACCTGTTCAATTTATTACCGGTTTCTCATATAACTAGTGTCACACTGCATCGTATAGTCCTTTCATGTTTTATTTAACGTAAAGTAAGTCAGAAGTAAATTCACTCTTTTAAGATATAATCAAAGTCTACGTTTATAATAAATTAATAATTGAATATGTATTTATTTTATGTTTAATTTAGACTACGTTAATGTCTAAATAAAGTAAGGATTGTTTATGACTTAACGAATCTTAAATTTGCAATACACTGAATGATAACTTGAATTAAGAGCAATAAAAAAAATCGTTGAAATTTCTCTATCATATGGCATTTAATCAAGATCATATGGCATTAACCTTAATATAATGTACAATAATTCGAGATTATTTTTTTCTAATGTCAAACTATAACATTTTATTCAATACAAATTAATTCTGCTTATATTTTGAGATTCTTTCAGGTTTTCCTATAGAAAAACATTTCCTTATATTTTCGAATATTTCGTTTGATGCATTAAGGTTAAGGTTTATTTAAAATCAAAACTAACATTTTCTTTGTATTTTTTTTTCTTTATTTGTCAAAAATTTTGAATTTAACCACAGAAGACTAATTTAACTACAAGTATAAAGCGGAATAAAAGTTTACGAATTTTCATTTTTAAATCATAGATTGAAGTAAATCTAACGGAAGTGTTACTCTTCAAGGTAACTTAAAAATAGAGTGAAATTAGGACGTAGTCAACATTAATCTTGTGGAAATATTGACTACACTGTTGAAGTCTAAGAAAGGTGGTTTAAAAGTGTTATCGACAGCGGCACTAAAACAATATTTACATATCTGTTTTGAACTCGTACAGATGGGTGCAGACATAACCTGAACAAAAGTTAACTTAATTCAGTCCAAATGACCGCTCTAAAGGACCGCTTCTGACCAGACCAGTTAGTTAACTTAATTTAGAACAGACATACATCTTGACTGCTTTTTTTCTAACCGCACGTTTGGTCTAGGTCAAAGCAGTCCAGACCACAGGACAGGTCTTGATTAACAGTCCAGACCAGGCAGTATAAGTTAACTTTACAGACCAGACCAAACCAGACCAGAGAGTAAGTTAACTTTACCGACCAGACCAGACCAGAGAGTAAGTTAACTTTACCGACCAGACAGAGAGCAAGTTTGCTTTACCGAACAGATTTACTATGTTATCAGTCTTGTTCTTGAAATAAATTAGGTTTCATTGTAGACAGAACTTCGTGGTATTTAACTGAATATAAAATGCAAAGAGTACCATTCTTAAATTTTGACCAGCATACCACGGCTTCTATGTTTAACTTACACTCCCTGAAACGTACAAGTTTCTCATTTTTTCCGTTCGTTTATCGTTTTCCGTTCGTTCATATTTCGTTTATCGTTCGTTTGCACTAAAAACGTTGCCTTCGTTCGTTCGTGCAAACGAGTGGAAACGATTGAATCGTGTTAACGTACGAAAGCAAAAACGCATTCGTGCAAACGAACGAACGAACGATAAAATCATCTAAACGAACGAAAGACGATAACAAATAGTGTAAAATTGCGAAATAAAATGTTTAAACCATGTAAACACAAGAAATGAGCGCTATGTTTGGTTGTACAGTTTTTGAGTTTGTAACACAAAAATAAATATTATAATTGTAACGGAGATGGTGAAATAATCTGCCCTCATTATGCGTCACCCTTTCCACACGTTATATATTATATGAATTATCATAAACGAATTATTCGTTTTTTACTAGTCGAACAATTTTTTTTAATATTCAGAACTCTTATTCGTGTACTACATACATAAAAATATAACAATTCATATATATCCGTACCTATTAATTTCTGTTGTATTAAAACGAAATGCTAGCCTGGACTTAGAGTTGCAAGGTCTGTCATAAATAATCAACTTAGCTCCATGCTTGGTCCAGTTCTGATATGTAACCCTGGATTGAGGCTGCGGTCTGTGATGAATGATCAGATCAGGTCTCTTCCGGGTCCTGGTCTGATATGTAAGCCTGGCTTGAAGCTGTCATGAATGATCAAATAAGCCCTATCCCTGGTCTCGGTCTGATATGAAAGCCTTGACTGACTCTGCAGACTGTCATCAATGATCAAATAAGCTCTATTCCTGGTCCCCATCTGATACATAAATCTGGATTGAGGCTGTTGTCTGTGATGAATGATCAAATATGCTCTTTCCCTGGTCTCGGTCTGATATGTAAGTCTGGATTGAGGCTGCAGTCTGCCATGAATAATCAAATTAGGTCTATCCCTGCTCCCAGTGTGATCTGTAAGTCTGGATTGAGGCTGCAGTCTGTCATGAATGATCAAATTAGGTTTGTCCATGGTCCTGGTGTGATCTGTAAGCCTGGATTGAGGCTGCAGTCTGTCATGAATGATCAGATTAGGTCTATCACTTGTCACGGTGTGATCTGTAATCTTGGATTGAGGCTCCTGTCTGTCATAAATGACCAATTAGGTCTATCCCTGGTCCCGGTCTGATATGTAGGTCTGAATTGAGGCTGTGGTCTATCATGAATGATGTAATCAGCCATATTCCTGGTCCTGGTCTGATACGTACGTTTGTAAATCTGGATTGAGGCTCTGGTCTGTCATGAATGATCAAATGAGCTCTTTCCTTGGTCCCAGACTGATATGTAAGTCTACATTGAGGCTGCAGTCTGTCACGGATGATCAAATTAGGTCTATCCCTGCTCCTGTTGTGATCTGTAAGTCTGGATTAGGGCTGCGGTCTGTCATGAATGATCAAATTAGTCTATCCCTGGTCCCGATCTAATATGCATGTCTGAATTGTGGCTGTTGCTAGTCATGAATGATCAAATTAGGTCTTTACCTGGTCCCGGCTGATATGTAAGCCTGGATTGAGGCTGTGGTCTGTCATGAATGATCAAATAAGTTCTATCCATGGTCTCGTTCTGATACGTAAATCTATATTGAGGCTGCAGTCTGTCATAAATGATCAAATAAGTTCTAACCATGGTCTCGTTCTGATACGTAAATCTAGATTGAGGCTGCGGTCTGTCATGAATGATCAAATAAGCTCTTTCCCTGGTCTCTGTCTGATATGTAAGTCTGGATTGAGGCTGCGGTCTGTCATGATTGATCAAATTAGTCTATCCCTGGTCCCGATCTAATATGAATGTCTGAATTGTGGCTGTTGCTAGTCATGAATGATCAAATTAGGTCTCTACCTGGTCCCGGCTGATATGTAAGCCTGGATTGAGGCTGTGGTCTGTCATGAATGATCAAATAAGTTCTATCCATG
>JAOXYJ010055644.1:0-10874 GCA_028566555.1 Lithophaga nigra
CAAAAAAAAAAAAAAAAAAGAAAAAAGAAAAAAAGAAGAAACGCACCATGTGAAAAACAATAGAATTTACTTAAAACTTTCAACATCAATTTAAATATAGAAATAAGCGTCATGTTAAGTCGAAATTTGGCATATTTATTGTTCAGAACGCTAATTCATGAAAATGACGGAATTTATATCACAGCAACGTTCAAAACGTTCAGATAACATAACACTAGTGTCAATATCTGTCACCATCAGCCTGTAACACAGCTCTTACCCGTCTCGGTATAGATTGAATTAAGCGTCAAATTCGGTCCTGCGGAATTGTACGCCAATCTTGTTGAAAAGTCATGCTAGAGTTCCTGGAGATTTTGCGGCGCCGGTTGTCGACTGCGCACGCGCCGATTCAAATCGTCCCATAAATGCTCTATTGAGTTCAAATTCAGTGATTTAGACGGCCAAGGAAGGACTGTAACGTTCTGGTTCTCCAGAAAGTCCACTGTAGCACCGACAGTGTGCGGTCGAGCAGTGTCGTGCTGGAAAATCTCCCTACGGAGGTCTGTAGCGGGCAAAAGATGAGGTCGCAAAATTTCGTCTCTGTAACGAGCGGCGTTTAGGTTGTCAGAGTTCTGCACTAGCCGTGTTCTTTGTGAATGCTATAAATAATTTATAGGAGAGGTGGCTACTTTCTTTATCTAGGATTAAGAGTTACGAATAAATATTGAACGTAACAAAGTCGGAACCCATGGGGATGTACAGTGGACATAGTAAAATAATGGTCGGCACAAAGGCGAAAAATTGAGGAGAACCCACGCAGTGATAGTATGAAAATTGCTCTAGTGGGGGAAATAATTACATACTGAAAAAATATCTCCTATTTCTTACTGAATAAAATTTACATATTTTTGACGACGCTGAGAATAAAGATTTTACAGACCTGCAACTTGTGACTTTGAGTTTATTCCGTCAGCATGGATAAAAAAAAATCAGCTCTCTATTAGATCCGGCGAGAAAGGTATATACAGTTGTTACGTACTATGATTTTTGAAAAAGGACATTAAGGTGGATGCAGTGGGTTCGAATAATTATGCAAATAAAACTTAGAGTAAAAAAAAACTTTTACTAAATCAAGAGATGACAAGTCGCCTTCCTCTTATTTTTCCTTCAAATAGTACCATGTAAAGGTTCTGGCATATTAAGTATCCGATAAATAACTACCTGGATGAGATATATTATTGTCACAAGTTCTGAAGGGTATGTACTTACTTGTACGGGTTTTGGCATATTTATAACATCACGAAACACAGGTAAGATGATTCCACAATATTCCTCCTTTGATGCATTGTCTATCATGGTTATAAATGGAATTAAAGCACTAGTGACAGAGTCGGCCATAGAACACTCAAGGCATAAAATTGGAAAGACATTTCGGTATAAAATTTTCTGAAACATAGAAGGCACTGTTTACAATGGGAAAATCATTCAAATACATACTCAAAGCACTGCCAGGAATCATTCCAACCAAAAACAAGCCAGTGTAATATCTTAAGCTAAAATGGAATATATAAATGAATATTTTCATTATTATTAATTTTGTATTAATTTATTAGCATTATAAATGACACATAAATTGTCAAATAAATGATTCCGCACACAAACTTTACGTTCAAATTCACATTTAACCAAATAGTTCAGGGGATTGTGGGCTTTTATTGGCATAATAAAAAGTAGTATATCATGGTTGGCCATAACAACGCTTAATCACGGGATTCTACAGATACAATGAAGTTGTTTTCCGTCACTGTTAACATTTTTTGTTGCACTCTAAATACTCTCTATCCTTACTGAAGACTATTCATCTGACCTTCCAAATACTATCACTTGTGGTGATAAGGAAACTAAGATCATAACAAACGTAACGATCGTCAAAACATGATGAAATAATTAGACATAAATACCGATATAACCATGGCTATAAATATATATATATATATATATATATTTTAATTTTGTGTACCCTATGATTTTACGGTTGCAATTATTCAAATATTGCAAAATGTTCATAAGTTCTTTACATGTTTATTTCATGATTATGTTGCCTGGGCCTAGGACTGTTCCATATGACCACGTATGTTATAAACCATACAAACCTTGGGAATATCAGGCAAAACTTGTGCTAGCTGGCAATGAACTTCTGCCCTGTGAATAGGATCCTTTTGTTCCAAAGTATCCAACATTTGTAGAGTGCAAACAACAGGATCATTGAAGAATTTTATCTAAAATTTATATGTCTATTATAAAACAAACAGAAAAATATTCAAGGAACAACATGATCTTCCACCAAAAAAATATCTAGACATACTAACTTTCCATAGTAATCCATTCCTGTGTGACAGAATTGTTATGAGTAAGTGTTTTTGTAGAATACATCATGACGCGAAACAAGCAGAATAAAACATGCGGCTTTCCTTGTGGTAGAGCATTTATACTTGTATTATTTAATCAGATCACTTATCACATTGGACGTTTAAGATTGACTTCAGTCATTGAATCACAAGTCAATTCCAATCCAAACTTTACCTTCTTTAACTTTTGCCAGGTTTTACTAAAATTAACTAAGCACAATACAGCAGCACTTCCCAAATGATTACGTTCGGCTGTAAATCTCACTGTATAACTCTAGTATAACGACAATCAGTTGATCTGCATCGTTCCTTTCAAAGGACAGTAGGATATATATGTTTGTATCAAGATATCGCAAATAAGAATTTTATCAATGCAGATACTAAATTACAGATTTTAATGGGTTGGAGAACTTTCGTATTTCGAAAAAAACTAGCTTGCCTCACATTCATGACGTTATGTAGAGAAAATGGTCGGAATATTTACATTCCGATTATTTTGAGTAAAACTTTTGCTTTGTCATTGAAGCATTCCGAATTTCTTCAGCAAGTTCATGAGAGTGAGCTGACGTGGGAAGTGGATTCATAATCTAAATAATCCTTTCGAAGGATAGTGGTTGCCATTTTGACTTTGCCCCCAGGCGATACGTTGTAGACAAATATTTTAGAGTGACGTCAAAAGTGCCATAACGGACGTCCTGAACAACTTTGACGTCATAATTGACAAATTCAAGATGGCGACCGCTAACCTTGAAAAGATTTATTAGAAAAAAAAAAATAATAAAAAAGTAATAAATATAGAATAACTACTCTTGAAATTCGAATATGGGAATTTATACAACGAGTGTCCGAAAAACTTGCGCGCAGCCTTGAAACACAAATCTTGAAATTTCCTTGAAAAAGTCGCCAACACCTTCAGCCAGAAAATAAAATGGTTCTTCCTGCTCAAAGAAATCAGATTTAGGTAGGTGTAGAAATCCTAATACACATTCTTAACGTTTTCTTTTATTCAAACTTTATTGGTTTATTTCCGATTTTGTATGAAAATTGTTTTTTTATTGTCTTTCTCTAGTAATTCAATGGTATCAACTTGGTATCGTAATGCATTCGAGACATTACGAGTAATTCAGTGAGACACGATATTCTAAATGTAGTTATTTAATGCTCATAAAATATCTCTTACGAATGCTCTTTGAAAATACTGACATTCCTTTTCATTGAAAGGATTCTTAAAGCACCTACTGCTTTGGAAAATTATATCTAATCACGTCCTTCTGTGTAAAGTTCCAAAAGAAGGAATGGTTTAAATTGATAATGCAGAAAACTAATTTCAAACAGCTCTTCGACCTCAATATTACCAATGCAACCTTTCTGTACCTACAAATATTATGAACAGAAATGACAAATGCTATAATCATCGCCAAATCCATTTTTCATAAAAATATTTTTTTCAGAATTCCGAAAGGACTGTGAAAGAAAAGATTAGAACATTCTTCCCTAGGGTTCTTTAATTTCACTATGTAAAACTTTTGTACGAATGATTATCAAAAGACATATTTTTTAATCTAGATGACGGTCGTACATACATAACCAGAATTTTAGTTTTCAAACTATGTGGACTAATGTTTTGTAACATATTTTTGCTTTGAGAGATCTACAAATATTCATTCTTATCAATGATATGATGGAATTAATTGCAGTTCACAGTTCGTCTTATCATGTAAGATTTTTTCATTGCCACCCAATACTTACAAATCAACCCTTCAGGAAATATATTTCTGAATCATGAACTTTTACACTTCTTAAGAAATAAGGCTTGCTTTAGTTTTGAAGCCGTAATAATAGCGAAATACAAGATCAATATAAAAAATCTTACAACTTCATAACATTATTTCTGCCAGAATGCTAGGGGATCATCTTAACTACACATTTTCATCTCTTTTAATTAGGATAACAGACCGCTATAGGCAAGAAGCAACTCCTTTTCAAAATGCCGACTACACTTTCTTTAGATAAACCATTCAGTACAGACAGTGAAGGTTCCAAGTACATGCACTATACAGTCAAACCTGACAGACAGGAGCATAAATAAGTGGCCACATAAGACTTATTACAGGTCAATTTGCTTTTATCTGTCACCAATGGCATTCTTAAATGGTGACCTTTTAATACAGGTTGTTGCTTAATAAAGGTGGCTGCATGGGCAGGTTTTACTGTAGTTCAGAGAAAAGGCTATAAATAGTATCGACCAGTATATAATCTTATGTGTCCATCAGTGCTCAGAACCGTCTTATGGCCATTTGAAGCTCGACAAACTCTCCGTGAAACGTATAATTTCGGTGACCGAAAAACTAGAACTACAGTGAATTTATACAATGAGCAAAAAGAAATTTTCTCGGACACGGTACTCAATTACTGCATGTAAACCAACTTTTCTTTGCGACCAATTTACTTTCGCTAACTTCGCGTAAGAGAAAATTTCAATTTGTAGCGAATATAATAATTTTACTCGTGTTCTAAGGGCGGCGGGCTCCTATTCACAAAACTAAGTTGTCCCCATAAAGCCATTTTATATACAATACGTTGGTTTACAGTATTCTTTCCACCTGTCGTATCTCATTAGAAGCGCATTATTGTTACGTTATAGATTATAATCGTATAACCACGCGGTAAAAGTAGAACAACTTGCTCAAGTTACTACGCATTTCATACATAATAAATCCTGTATATGCCCCTGCTCTAACTCGCAGTTTTATGTGCGGTTTCCTATTGTTCGAGTTTCTTTCTTTATCAATTCTGTTTACACCTGTGTTGTCTTGTGTCAATTTTCCCAAGTCATGGGTTTCTAAGTCCACCTTGCTCCCTACAAAGAGTGTGGGAACGAAGTGGACTTTGAAACCCTTCACTTTGGAAGATGTTTTGTGTCACGTATATCATTTGTTAGAATGTGCATCAAAATCATTTGCGTCTTTTTGTTTTTGTTTTTGTTTATGTTTGTTTGTTTGTTTTTGTTTTTGCTTAGAGCAGTATTTTCAAAAGCGTTCGTTACGCTTTAAGTGAGTACGAACTGCCACATATAAGCGATTGAGTTGCAAGCCGTATGACTAGTGATTATGAAAGAGTTTGGCAAAAGAACTGCAAGTTACATGTACTTTGTGGTCCGTATTACCATTGATTACATTGAAGGCGATAAAATTGATTTCCAGTGGGGCTTGTCCATTATGCGGTTTGCACTAATTGAACCAGAAACTGGTACCGTAACTTTCCTTAGCTAATTATAGACGGGGAACCATGAACGAAACGATTTTTCCGGTACGAACCGCATAATGGAAAGGTCCCTGGTCAAAGAATAACCGATATTTTACACGTGAAATAATAGCTGTAATTTCACTCGCGCGGCATCATGGCAATTGCTATTATCGACGTCCTAACAGTGGAAAAACATGATCGCATATGAAAATGAAAGAAACGCATCCATCGTAATTCAGCCATTGCGTCCTTTAGATCAACGTAAGAAACAGAATAATTATTTATGAAATTCGAATATGGAATTTGTACAGCTCGTGGCCGAACAACTTTAATTATTCACTTATGCGCTACGCGCATTCATGAATAACTGAGTTGTTCGATCGCACGTTGTATATATTCCGATATTCAAATTTCAAGAGTAGTTATTCTATAGTTATGGCTGAGCTGCCTTTCTTCAGAAAGTTTGAAACGACGCTTTCGTTAATTACTTGAAGAAAATTTTGTACTTAAAACATATATTATCGTTTTACAACACGATATTCACGACATCTCAGAATGGGTGGCCATAATTATTTTGCGATATAGAGTTCTGTTTTGCATAATGGAACAGAACATGCGGTCTCTCCTGCAAGTTTTATAGCCTTAATTGAAGTAATAATGTTCAAATCGATTCTAGTATTGAAAATATTCAAATGTTTTATATTCACTTGTAAATTATGTTTTGTAGGCATTAATATCTTTGTCTGCATGAATAGGAACAACAAGAGTTGGTCGTTCGTCACAGAATTAGCGTATCTCATCGTGTTAAAGATGTACTTTAAATATTATAATTTTCATCCTAATATACAGACAATGACCATGTACTGTCGTTTATAACAAGGACACCAGACAGGTTTCTCGCTTGTAACAAGAGATGCCTACCCTTCCGGAGCACCTGGTCTCACTTCCGGTTTTTGATAAAATTCCTGTTCGCCAAGGTTTTGTCCCTTTGGTCATGTGATGTTTTTGTTTGTTTGTGGGTATTTTTACTGTAATACGGTTTTCGCCTTTCAAGTATAATATCTATGATTACACTGATACTTTTGTTATTCAGTAATTTTTCTGCCTTCAACGGGGAAGATAAATTATTTCTTCACAATATTTCTTTATACTGGATATTCAAACCGTTGCCCCTCATTTCACTTTTTTAGTGAAAGTCGTGAAAGTCTTGTATTATATTATCATACATAAGTACAGGATAACGTTGAATCAATTCTTTTCACAGAGACTAATCATGCATCGAATTTTACTGCAACGATCCCAAATGTTTTTTTTAATTCTTTTTTCAGAATCAGCTTTTAAAAAAGACAGAAATCTTTAATTTGTTTAATCTTAACAAGTCGTCTAGGAACTACTTTGTCTTAATTCCCTGGCCGTAATAACATTATCCATCATTGTTAATCAACTTTAACAAGCACGTTTCTAAGTTGATTTAGAAAATCAATCTCGTAGTTTAAACAAATCTATCGACCAAAACAGATAAGATGCATTTGAAAAACAGGCAATACATAAAGGTACAAAATGTTAGATTAAAACAAGTACTGGAGCAATAATTGATAAAAACCTAAAATAGAAATTGTGGATAAATTGATGCTGGAAATAAATACAGTAAAGAGGCTTGAGTTTTATATTTGAGATTACCACAGGAAGTTTTTAAATCGGCTTTTTTCCGGTTTTGAAGCAAGGTGATATCATTTCAAACATTAGACTGCTGTTATGTTGTATTTGATAAACAAATTGTCATTTTCTTTTGCAATAAATTGAAATTAATACAAGTACATTAGCATTTATTAATTACAAGTAATTAAAATAGCATCTACTGTGTCCTGGTAAAATGGACTCTTGTAAACGTGTTGATAGAAACCACCGTACACTAACTTGCAAAAGCACTCGAACTGGAATTTATACTGGTTAGTGTAAGAAGCAATTTATGAATCACTTCTTGCACTACTGTTATGGCAAAATGTTTTGATAAAATTACCTCTTTGTTTACGTGAAAAAGTGGCGTTCATCATGGCATGATTCAAGGTAAAATTTTTGTCTTTCGTTTATTGTCATTTAATCAATTACAGATAAACGGAAAACATTATTTGATATAGTAGACGGACATAGCAATGGGCATCCCCTAATACCAAATAATTAGTATTGCGGAGCATATTACCGACAACATGGCTTTCATATACAGAAAAAAGAAGATGCTATGTAAATTAAATTGATAAGAGTGTTAGTATACTTTTTTCCAGTCTTTATATTTATTTATTTGACAAGATGTAATGTATATATTTAATGGATAAGAGTTTAAATTTGGGTTTTTTTCTCTGCAGTATGTGTTTACATATTGAATTATATATTTAGTGTAGACCAGACTGATGAAAGAGATCAGCAAAATATGTATGCCTTGCCAAAATTAAGTAATACTACACATCTTTGATTCTCAATTAATTTCATAATTGTTTTTCAAAACCTTGTCCACATAGAAAAAAGTTATAAACCAGCTTAAATCTCTTTAAATGATTTCAGTCCTTGTCACCTTCATTTGTGCCTACAATTTCTATAGGGAGATTTGTTTATAGGCGACAAATATTGTATAATTTTTTATTCTGCTACACAATAAATAACACATTTCAAAATGCCATTGAAATATACTCTGTGAAATTTTAATTTTGTTCCTTTTTACCCCCTTCATATTTTTGCAAGACAAATGGCCCTGTTGTCAAAGACGTTCTCTTTCTCCTTCTCCAAAAAGTATTCTTTACAGTCTATGAATCCATATTGAACCGTCTAGCATGATTGTCTTACTTATTCTGTAAACGAAATTTGGCTTTTTTGTAAAATGATACTGAGCTTAAAAGAATTTAAGTTAACAATAGAATGCCAATTAGCGATAAAATCATTACTGTGCGAATATTAACATTGGCGTTAGAATGAAACATCCACAAAGAAAACACACCAATATAATATGCTTTTTTAAAATGGAACCATATAAATGCATAAATCATAGGTAGTATTTATCCTAAGCTTTTTACAATGGTAAAACGTCATACCCTTATTCAGTGGTAACATGCCCTTTCAGTGGCACCAGGATATTTGTTTTTAAAAGGATAATTTGTAAACAAATGGACAGAAACTTCTACTGTTTTAAAAGCAAGAAAGAAAGTATTTTGAAAAGCAAGTTAATTATGAATGTCATGTTTATTGTTAAGTTTAAAGGTTTTCACAGACTTAACGTGCCCTTTCAGTTGCAATTTAGGTAAATTAAGTAGTGGACGTTTTGTCATCATGTTCTCCAAATTGACTCCACTATACTGGAAAGTATTATATGGAGATTTTGAAACAAAAGGGGATTAGAATACCAACGAACGATCAAATAAATAATATTTCTAAACATATCAAATAAATAAATGATATAGTTCTGAATATAGTAAGGAAACTCAAGTACAAACTCAAAATATATCGACATTTTCATTAAAAATACTCTTATTTATTTTATTAAATTCTTTCGGAATGGTGCACACATCAATTCACTAATACACAAATAATGTACAAAATACTGTTGGTAGACGATGTCTCAGTAATTACAATTATTCTGCAGTGATTAAGCAAACAACCTAAATGCAGGAAAAAAACAGCTTCTCTTTCGTCAGGCATTTTTTCATAAAAAAACAATTTACTGTATAATATAGGGCGTTAAATTAATACACTTTTTATAGAGATTTGGTGATTTCACATCAAGTATTAGTATAAGGTATTTTATTTAGTTATACCATATTAACATCACAGAAACATTATGATATATTATGTAATAATCTTTGGCAAAATAAATAGATAGCTCCGTTAGTTTTGAGGATGTGGTTTTTATTCTATTGTTATGTTTCAGTTTACCACATTTTTTTTCCAAATGGATTTTATGGTATTTAGGAAACACATGTAAATTTCAAACAAAATACGGCATAGTAACAAAATATACTGTCCCTATATGGAAACATATGATAATTAACAATTCTACTAATCGTCTTGCTTGCTTGCAATACTTGTTATACATATGAACGATGTGCCCAGTTGATCAAACTACTGAACGTTTGACTTGATTGTGATTTTACCTTTTGTCAATGATTAATAATTTGTCTACTCGCTGTAAACTTTTTTAATGTCAATTTTCTGTTAAGACGTTCCAAAGATGCGGGTGCTTTATTAGGTATGTCAATTCCCTAGGTTAACTGCCCCCACTAATAATTATACAATTAAGAATTTATTTCTCGGGGTGGTAAGAATTTATGGTTATGAATTTAAATTGCTCTTAATATTCCCCATATATCAGAAAATGTCAAGAGGTTGCGAATAGTTGATTACAAAATACTCTGTTATTAAGAAATGTTTTACCAAGTCCTAAGGTTTTAAATTTAGTTCGCAAGATTATTTTATTTATATTTAATGTTATTTTATTGCACTCGCCAGTTATTTTTCGCATCATACCTTTCCAGTATTGATTTGAGTACGTATTTGCTGTTTTTAAACGTTTACTTTACCTCTTAGTGCTATTTGTGGGAATTTTGCTGGTTCTACTGCTAACTGGATCGTTTAACATATACATCTTCTTGTTATTTTGAGTAGTTGATTCAGAATAGTTTCAACCTTTATGACATGATATACACCCAAATTCCAATTAATCCCCATCTTTATATAAATATGTAGTCAGTTTAAAATTTCATACAGAAAGAATTTATTTCTTAAAATTAACAGGTTTTTTTTCCATAAAATATAAATTAAGTATCAGTAATTTATGTTGTCTAAACGATTCATGTAAAATTTCCTCTTTAGTAATTTACCTTGATAGTAGAAATCAAATTGCACTTCTGCATATTTTAGAAATATATATATCAAAATAAAGAGAACTGTTTTGTATTTTTAATGTATTATAACTGTACATGTTTTCTAACTTGATGAATACGATTGTTAGTCTGACACCTCAAAAATGTGTTCGGTTAAGCCATACTCGGCTTATTTTATTCTTTGTTCAATTTCCCGCAATGATCTGTTACTAAAGTTAATAAAATGATTAATATTTGTTCATATTTTAACTCAAATATCAAACGATCATTTATGTTATGAAAATTACACGCATGTAAATTTTGTATTTAGTTTAAACACAAATAAAAACTCTGATTAGTTTGCTTTACGCACCAAATCAAAGATCTAAAGCAC
>JAOXYJ010055864.1:0-11961 GCA_028566555.1 Lithophaga nigra
AAGGGTTGAGAAATCAAATGTTTTAATGCTTGAGCAACAAGAAAAAGATCTACATCTTAAGATGTCCATCAAATCTTTAGAGTTTTTTAATATCCACATTTGGTTGATACCACTCATAGAATAGCTGATATCACAGTATTTCTGGAGGCCCATTTTGACAGCTGTTAAAATATAAGTTTTAAAAAATGTTTAGAAAGAGGCTTAGTAGAACACTTTGTACGGATATCTGTGTAATTTTGGTATCCAGGACAAATAGGAAGATCACAATCTACAGCTTTGGTGAACAGACCGAAGGAAGCCAACACTGACTTGTGATTATCGATTATCACCTCTTTTGAGAGCGTGGTTGCTGTACATGTAGGATTGCCATGTCTAGCGTAGGGATAACGGAGATAACAAACCGTGGGTTCAACGAGAATGGGTCACCTAGACCCAAACGTTAATTTAGAAAGGATCGACCCTAGTGCAATAAATCAGAAAATATTTGATCAATATCGTCTCACTCTTTAATAATTCGATCATTCAAACCGCAAACGCATTCAGCTACATTTGATTCTACTCCTGGAATTTTGTCTATTTTGGAGATTTTCTAGTCGACTGATTCGCAGAATGAACGTATATACTGTTGTCATAATCAAAATGACATGCCCATGAGGATTTAGTTGAAACTGCATTAATGGTCCCTAAAATTATATTTTGAATTAAAATAGATCTGTTTTTATAAACCCATGCACAAATTTCGCAGTTACTCATGTATAAAATTAAATCTAGATGTCCGAATTTTGATACATTTCACCATATGGTGTGGATCTCTGAAAGTGCTTTTCCTGCCAGACCTGGTTTAATGGATTCACTGATCCGAAGAAGATTGATACACAAAAAGTTAACCCTTTTCATAGGTGAGAAAGCAGTCGTCTTTATTTTATGTATGTTGTTGCTGTATTCATTAGGCTAAAACAGGAAATTAACATTCGCTAAAAGAATATCAAACAACTTTTCTCTCAAACTTTTAATCGTGTAAAACACATCTGATCCTGTCTAACCAACAACACCACCTCCTACAACAGCACTTTTTGATTGTCTGAAATTAAAATTAATAGCACCTGAGATAGAAAACCATCTAACGCAAAAAAAAGCTGCAATCGCGCAGATTTTAAAGGTTCTGAAATATTTTCAATGTTATATTGTGTGATTTGTGCATTTCGAAAGAAATGCAAATGTGATTTAGTTTTTTTTAATTTGTAAATGTTAAATAACAGAGTTATTAAATGAGTGAAAATATTGAAATCGGTTTTTTGTTGCTACCAATAAAACTCATCACTTCAGGCGTGGTTCATTTGGTCATTAACTGACCAGTTATCAGAAATTGAAACCAATACTAGTTAAAAAAAGTGGTATTTAACAAGAGAGCTCCATTCTTTTGTCAACGAGTTATAATCCTCGCGTCTTTGAAATACAACCATTATGATAACACCTGAGTGAAAATAAATTTAACAGCTTCACTCGTGAATTTATCATTTTTATTTCACTGAGATAGCATGGTATTTTTCTTATGGATTCTTCATTATTTACTTTTCGAATATAGTTAACTTGTCTGTTTGAACGAACTTCTTATAGCGCTGTTATTGAGGATTACAAAACCAAACAATTTATCATGATGCATTAAATGATAAATATATTTGTTACGCAGGCCTTTGTCTGTTAGTTTTTCCTCCTTTTCAAATCGATTTTCTAACTTGCACAATACGAAGTATTTTCTACAATCAATACTAAGCTTTCCACTATAGGCCTGTATAGGCTACATGTATACTTAAAATAGTATAATATAAAACGTACTGCTCACAAATATAAAAGGATTCATCGGAACAGTTATCATCATTCCATTGTCCATTGTAAGATCGACTCATTTCCAGACAATCTTCGTTTCCATTGCTGTCATCAGGTTGACCCGGACGAAAGTTTTTATAGGTAATTGGTTGCTTTGTTGACTCCCATATCCAGGTTCCTTCAGTTTCGTAGTCTGACCCATCAATCCAATAATCAGCTATTCAGAAGGATATAAAACATTTACTGAGAACTTAAATTTTTTTATAAGATAACAAATACCCAGTTCTGGGATAACGGATGAACATACAGTTAACATCAAAGTAAGTCTTCTTTCAGTTTCGGCGAATTTGAAAGTTCCCATTATATTTCAACAATAATTTTTCAACCTAGATTTGCTGTTTAACCCATTTTCATCTATCGAATCATATTTAGTTTCAGTATTAAATGAACAACGATACTGTCGATATCCGAACTTGAAACCGCTTCGCATAAACTTGCGTGGGTTACCCACGAATTAAAAAACTAGAGGCTCACCTGAGCCTGTATCGCTCACCTGGCTAACATGCCCATTTTTGAATGTCCATGTACATTAAGCGTATGTTCAAGGAAACCTACACTTCAAACAATAGTCTGCTTATTTATGTCTAATCTGCAGAACATTCAAAATCAAACAGTTCGTGAAGGACCTACCATACATCATTCATGCAAAATTTGGTCAGAATTGTCTCAGCAGTTTCTGAGAAGGTTAACACGCAATTTCAAAGAGAGTTCAATATAAAACTATGTGCCACCATTGCTGCAATGTTAGCCACCCGATCAATACAAAATGAGGAATCTTCGTAGAAAACCTACTATAGTCACCATTTCTATTAAGTTTTTACACATCTGGCCGTATATTTTCAGAGAAGATTTTTGAAAATCGGCAAATCAGAAACAAGAATGCCTCTGGCGGCCACAATAGTTGACCACTCAGCACGAAATAAAGTCATCATTCCGATAAAGTTTTAAAACATTTGACCTTGTAGTTTCAGAGGAGAAGATTTTTTAGAAATTGGTCAATCAGAAACAAGAATTGCCTCCAGCGGCTATGACTTTCCAAACATCATTCATGCAAAGTTTGACTGGCATTGGCTGAGCAGTTTCAGAAAAGAAGGTTAAAATGCAGTTTCCCATAGAGTTCAATGTAAAACTATGTGCCACCATTGCCACCATTTTAGCCACCCGATCATTATGAAATGAGCTATCTTTGTAGAGGACCTTATCATCATCATTCCTATATAGTTTTAAAACATTTGACCTTGTAGTTTCAGAGTTGAAGATTTCTGAAAATCGGCCAATCAGAAACAAGAAATGCCTCTGGCAGCCATGTAAATTGACCAATCACCACGAAATGAGAAAAATTTGTAGACCTTTTCATACATCATTCATGCAAAATTTGACTGGAATTGGCTCAGAAGTTTCAGAAAAGAAGGTTAAAATGCAATTTCCCATTGAGTTCCATGTAAAACTATGTGCCACCGTTGCCACCATGTTGGCAATCCGATCATTATGAAACGAGGTATCTTTGTATATAACCTTCCAGTCATCATTCCTATATAGTTTCAAAACATTTGGCTCTGTAGTTTCAGGGGAGAATTAGATTTCTGAAAATCGGCCAATTAGAAACAAGAATTGCCTCAGGCGGACATGTTAGTTGACTAATCACCACGAAATGAAGAAATTTGTAGAAGACCTTTCCATATATCGTTCATGCAAAATCTGACTGGAATTGGCTCAGCAGCTTCAGAAAAGAAGGTTAAAATGCAATTTCTCATGTAGTTCAATGTAAAACTATGTGCCACTGTTGCCACCATCTTAGCCACCCGATCATTACGAAATGAGGTTACTTTGTAGAGGACCTCCCAGTCATTATTCCTATATTGTTTCAAAACATTTGGCTTTGTAGTTTCAGAGGTGAAAATTTCTGAAAATCGGCCAATCAGAAACGAGAACTGACTCTAGCGGCCATGTTAGTTGACCAATCAGCACGAAATGAGGAAACTTTGTAAAGGACCTTTTAAACATTATTCATGCAAAGTTTGGTTGCAATTGGCCTAGTGGGTTTCAGAGGAGAAGATCAAAATGTGAAATATTAACTACAACGGACGACGGACGCCAAGTGATGGCAATAGCTCACCTGGCTTTCAGCCTGGTGAGCTAAAAATGTATAGAAAGTTTTCGCTATTTATAAACCCAATAAATTTATTGCAATCTATAAAAACCATTAAAGAGGTTTTATCAGAAAAATTTGAAGAGATACTTACAATTAGTTTGTCTTCTGCGACCAACGGTTTGAATCATACCACGTAGGAAAGTGTCTTCATCAGCTGAATCAATCATTGCTAACGTGGCACCATGTGCTGCACAAGTGCTCTAAATAATTACAGATATATAACAAACAAGGAACATCACATTCGTAACTATAGAAAAGTGTTCTACATATATAACCAACATCGAAGATAATAACTATCTTGTACTTATAATACAGAAATTGAACGATTGGGACAACGTCATAATAAGAAATTTCTGGTCCTTTGTAACTTGAGGACTGAAAAGACGTAAAGTAAACAGAACCTTTATTAAAATTTACATTACAAAAAACAAAAAGAAAAAAAAACAAAGAAAAAAAAACTTGAATCATTCATCCTTATCAAATTCTGTGACGATATCATATACATACCACTGCATTGTACCAAGATTTGTGTTCCTTGCCAAAAAGGTAACAAGATTTTCCATGGGGTACCCAGTCCGTTGGGCATTCATCTGCAGTTGTTGAAATAGCCAAGTCTACAAAATATTTTTGTTTATTTCTTTATCTGCAGAGTATCAAAAAGTAAGATTTGTTTCTGACAAGTTCCATCAACGTCATATTTTTGTAAATAGTAACCTCTATATTATGCTATCTGATGGGGAACAAACTTTGAATAATTTTACAACAATCACCTTTCCATGTTTACTGTCTTATATTATACAGAGACAGTAACCAACAGCTAAAACTGTATAGACCGAGAGAATGACCATTGTTTAAAGACCATATTAATATATTCAACCTACTGTCAAAAAATCCTTTCCAACCTAGGTTTCCCCATTGTTCATGTCAGTACAAAACATCTATTTACATGTATATCATACCATGATTTCAATAATGTTCGTATTAGGACTTCTCTCCCTGATTTATTGTTTAAATATTTCTTTTTGTCGTTGCTTTTGAAATGTTCTTCAGACTATGTCAGTTTCACTCACCATATAAAAACCAAGTTTTTTATCATGTAATGAACAGTTTTTATGTATTTGTATATCTTTACCTTCACATACAAACATTTTTGTTCACGAATTTACTACCGAGTGTGGTGTCTGCGACCCATAGACAAGTAAAGTAGAAACAAAAATAAACAGTAAAAATAGTAAACAAAAAGAAATACTTACTGCAGAAAAAAAATACAGCAATTAAAAGTTGGCCAGACATTGCACTTACGTCTTCTTTGATAAGAGAATTACGAATGTTACATGTTCACGTTACATAATAGAGCGACAGTGTTATCAATAGGCCAACACAAATGATAGGTTCACAGCGGACATCAGATGTCTTTTTTTTTGTTGAAAGTAAGAACTGAAGACCCACCTGACTATAACATGACCAAATGTAAGATATTAAAATAGCCTTTTGGATATTCCAATCTCCATTAAAAATACAAGAGTTTTGAAAACCTATCCCTTGATCATTTATATGATCAGTTTTAATGTACAACTAAGATGTTCTAATATTATTGATCTTTAAGCACATTTTCTATATGTAATTCAATAGCGGTCATCTGGAATTTCAACTCACATGAATGATTATAGTAAACAATTTTGTTTTACTTGCTTCAAATGTTTCCAAGAAGTACCATTGTAAATGCATTTCTCAAAGGGTTTAATCTTAAACTATGTTCTATGATGGCGACCATCTTGGAATTCCAATCAGCAGGAAACACAAACAGTAAAGGACATCCAATGATCTATAAACTGTTTCTTCCCTAAAATATCTTTTAGTAAGTGCTTGCCCATTGTGTCCAACTTTCAAATATGTGCCAAATTAATAGGCATCTTGCAATTTCAACCAGCATTTAATCAGAATGGCATAAAAAACATAAAATTGGCAAGGATCATCCGATGATTATTTGAGGATATGTTTCAATTTAAAAGACTGGCTCAGGTCAAATCTTGATCTATGTTCCATGGTCGGGCCAATCTTGGAATTTTGATAGGCATGAAAAATGCATCACGTTAAGGGCATCCAATGATCATTCATAAACACTTTTGGTTTAACCGTCTCAGTCGTTTCCAATGGGGATCCAATATTAAACTATATTCCATTGTGCTGGTCATCCTTGAATTCTGATTGGCATAAACACCGTAAACTCGATAAGGACCATTGAATGATCACTTGTTTTTGGGTTAGGTGTTTGAGTCGTTTTCACATATGCGGATTTTAAGCATATTTCCCGTAGGATCAAATATCTAAACTATGCTCAAGATGGCGGCACCTTGAAATTTAAATCGGTATGAAAACAAACTTGGTAAAGGACCATCCAATACTATGTAATCATTTGTAGACATGTGTTAGTTTTAACTGGACCTTCAAGTTCACTTTGCTAAGACCCATGGTCATTCT
This sequence comes from Lithophaga nigra, assembly GCA_028566555.1. Lineage (NCBI taxonomy): Eukaryota > Metazoa > Mollusca > Bivalvia > Mytilida > Mytilidae > Lithophaga > Lithophaga nigra. Next base: position 6,521 of record JAOXYJ010055864.1, read on the forward strand.
ATGCCTTGTAGTTGTGGCGATCTTGGATTTCTTATCAGCACCAAAACTTTGTTAAGGACCATCCAATGATCATTCATGAACAATACTGGTATAATTGTCTCAGTCATTTCCCAGATAAAGAGCGTCTAATGTTAAACTACGTTGAATGGTGGCGTTCATCACTGAAATTACAATTGGCATCAAAAGTTTAAACTTGGTATAGGACCATCTTGGAAACTTAATCACACAATTAGGATATATGTATTGTCTTTCTCCTTCTTTACATATGTATTAGTAAAATATCAGAAACATCTAAATAGGGAGTTTACTTGTACAAAGTAAATTCTTTACTTCATTATAATCTACTTTGATATTTATTACAGATTAGTTATATCGAACTCAAGGTAGCACTATTTACTTCGACTTAACCAAAAATTCGAGTAGTATGGTGTATAGTTAGTTACTTATTAATGTATAGGGTCAAACTTTTTGATTGGAGCTGAAAATTCGACTTATCTGTGCTCAAGATATATTTGGAGGTTAAAGATCGTGTACTTATTATATGCGGAATATCCCAGTGATTACGTTAATAAAAATGCTGAATATCATTATATCAAGATATCACTGCTGATCTTTTTTGTGTCGCCTGCATGGCAGGGGCTACACATAGGGATCACTATTGGTCGTCTCGCGTCTGCAAAGTTGTTGTCACGCTATCTGGTCATCAATAGCTACTACTAAACCACAGAAGGGTTTTCAAACAAACTTGCAGTGTTCCTTTATTAAGATCCACTGATGTGCACTAGCTCTTTTATTTCGTTCCAAAAATAGCCATTTTCAACAGGCCATCATGGACTTTAAAAGAGGATGGTTTGACATCTGCTATCAACAACAACTCCTTGACCACTAAATGGAATTTCACCAAACTTCATTAAATTTTATCATTAGGCACTTCTGCTGTGCACTAGTTACTTTGTTTTGAAATATAATTTATCTGAGAAAATAGCCACTTTTACTCAACCATAATCAACTTAAAGGGGTGGGAGGTTGACACTGCCTTCCGCACCTCCTCCTAAACCATTAAAGAATTCAACCAAACTTGCATGAATTGTTCGTTCAGTACTGTCGATGTGCACTAGCTATTTTGTTTTGCTTTAAAAAATATTGTTTGAAGTTAAAAAAGGAATTTTGACGAAACCATCATGGGATTAAAAGAGGAATCTGCAACTCCTCCTAAACCACTGAAGGAAATCCCGCCAAACATGTACATATTGTTCAGAGTGCACTGCACTGATAGGCTTTAGCTAATTTATTTCTGAATGATTTATATTGAAAACAACTATCGTGCATTTTGACTCAACCACAATCCGCAAATCCTCCTAAACTGCAAAGGGAATTAAAAAAAACTTATACAGGTTGTTCAATAAGTACTCCTGATGGGCAATAGCTATTTTTGTTATTCCCTTAAAATTATTTTTTGAAAAACAAAAATAGCAGATTGCACTCAATTGTTACAGAATGAAAAGGGGGTTTGACATCTGCTATCCTCAACTCTTAAAATTCACCAAACTTGGACAGATTATTCTTTACACAGTAGGTACTGGTGATGTGAACTAGCCGCTTTGTTTTGATTTATAATTTATACAAAAATCATGATGGACTTACAGGTGGGTTGACGTCTGATATACTCTACTCCTCTCCTACCATAGAAGGAAATTCAACCATGCCGACTTGCGCAGTTTATTCAGTAGAAACCGTTGTGCATTACATATTCTGTTTTACCGTAAATGGAGTTCTGAATTAGATACCGGAAATAACGTTTGCTATACACAAATTCTCAGTAACTCCTCTTCACAGATTGACCCCGGCAACCAAGACAGCAGCCGTTCAATAAAATCTTCCAGCCTTTCAAATGTTCTGTATCTTTAAGTGTTTTACTACAGTTTTACAATTTCAATTAATGTTTGATATGGCTGATTCTATGTTTCAAATACTGAGCAAATATGAAAAGAAGGCAAATTTACAGTTTAATGATGCGTTCCATATGAAATGTCTCTAAGGAGAAAAAGATATGTCTATTCTATCCATAGTGCAAAAAGAAGAGCCAGGCTGACGTTTTCAATTCATACATATAAAGGCTGACTGTCTACAAGTTATCCCTTCCTCTGAATTCATGGTATCAGTCTAATGACACATTATTTTTAGGCATATTTTTACGTACAACTGACGTTGCTATATCTAGGATCAACCGAGTTTTTTTTCTGTATATTTCATAAACGTGCATGTATATTTGTAACAAAATTCTGATATTTCTGGTCTCAAGACAGTAAAATGTACAAATATTATTGTGTTTGAACATGAAAGGGAGAGAGATGAAATCCCCGCTGAGATACACTGATGGTTTACTTCTTATGTCAGTATCTTTTCTGTTTACTACTTATTTCCATGCAAGGCGATAGCTGAAATCGCTCCCAAAGCAACACACAGGAACAGTCCAACGCACGTAAGAACAAAAAAATATTTTGAGATGACAGCGATGTGACTGTTTCCATGTTTGTATCACTTTTCTTGTAACGTTAGATACATTGCTTACAGTATTTGTAGGATTAAGCTAGTAATTAACCAGCAGGTTTGATTTGCCCCATCGAGAGAGGAAATTAAACCTCATTTACAGAAAACCTCGTTGTGATGGTTCATCAGCTTAGTAGAAATCTATAACTGCGAAGCAGGTAAGACCTTTCATTACCTTGAACTAAAGAATACGTAACTGCAAACTAGGCGCCATCTCGCTCCATTCAAGTTGGGTTGGAGCGTTGGTCATCTTGAAGGTCAATATACCAAATGTTTGATTTTATTCGTGCCAAGTAACAAGTTTCACTCAATTACAGGCTTACACTACTGAGTTTATCAGCTTTACACGATTGTAGGCTGAAGGTTCAGTATAGCTTTCAGCAGCTTGAACTGTGTTTCATTGATAGCTGATTGTCAGGACTTTCTGGAACTTCATCAGTTGAAGTTAAAGAAGTAAGGAGAAGTGCTATTTAACTGCCGATAAGAGGTGTAGCAATTTTATTGTAACGAATTCTGCTTAGCTCTACCGGCTAGTGGTGTAGATTTCGCCAGTTTCAATGGAAGAGTTCCGCTAAAGGATACGAGAAATCGGCTGGGACATTACATCAATAAACGATTATCTCGGTCGGCAGAATATCTCGAATTACCAATATTTGCTCAATCTTCCGGATACGCAGGCTACGCTGAATCGGGATAATGACGGGCCATATTTTCCTAGTACCAAGGCTATTTTTGGAACATTGGTTGAGGTTGTTATGTCGTACGAATACCCTATGCGATAATGGTAATTTATAAAGATCTGACATGAAAAATATTGACAACTGTGAGCTACGTCAAACAAGTGTGAAAGAGGATATAAAACATTTTTTTCATTAGATTGTCCTGTTTTGTAAAGCTCAAGACATAATATTTTCACAGCTATTTCATTTAAGCAGTTTTATTATACATAAATATACCTAAATGTTTTTGAATTTTGAGCTTCTTACATTTCATGATTCTATGTAAGAACTGATCACTGTCTTTTAAGTATCTTGTACATTGCATTTTTATGTATCCCCAATATCTATAAAGCATTTTAGTGTTTGATTTCAACATTGTGTACGTAGAATAAGGACTTTTGTGAATGTTAAAGCACTTTATTGTATATTTTATGTTTAACTTGGATTTTAACTTTTTTACTGTGTGTACATATACATGTATATTGTGAATGCAATCACTAATGCCCAATAGTGGTTCCCCTCATGTTAAAGGGCAATTTTCCAAATAATGTATATAAGGGTATAGTTTGATCAACACCAAGTGAAAAGTCAAGCTAAACTGTAAGAAGATGTTATCTAGACATTACTGTCACAGCAAGTAAAGACTAGAAATTTAAATTCTATTCCTTGCTCTTCTTGCACCTGACGAGGTTTATTGCCAAGTTTATTTATATATACCCTCTAAAATATCAAGAAATGAAAATAATCGTCACAAAAATATATTTATTAACATTTTAAGACCTTTTTTATCCAATTACATACTGTCCATTTCCAGGATACCTGTAAAGAAACAAGTATATATATTTAAAAAAGTATTTATGTAGTTCGACGAAAAATCTGAAATAGCTAGGAAAGTAATCTAATGTGAATGAATTTTGTTGATAGGAAGGGTATGGGGTAAAAATTTAAAATCTGAGTAATATTACTGTTTCACATCACTTTCTGCACCGTTTGAAATATCGCATGCACTCCTTTAGTTCTTTAGGCTACGTTATCATGATATTATCTAAACTCTTTAACGTCAGCGATAGATGGTAGGTTTTAGTAAATGGATAAGTTGTGAACCACAATTTCAAAACTTTAATGTGGCATTTTTAATTTTCAAATTTGGTTTAAATTAATCATTTGAATTGTCAGCTGTGTGAAAATATTCGATAAAAATTCCAACCGTCTAAAACGTATTAAAAACAAGGAAAACATCCAAAAAAAAAAAAAAAAATGGCGGAAAAACATACTCCATCTCGCAGATAAATGGTTGTAGTTTATTACAGTCGTCGTCATTCCAATGTCCATCCTTAAACTCCATGCAATCTTCGTGACCGCCAGAGTTACTTGGATTCCCAGGACACCAAAAATTCCCATCGAGAGACTGCAGAGATGACGCCCATATCCAGTGTCCTTCTACAACCTGATCAGTTCCGTCAATCCAATAATCATCTTAATATAATAATTAGTATATTTATTTCATCAGTATTTCAGTATGTAGTGCATTCAGGTGGTTGTCAATCGAAAGTACCATGGTAAAATACATTTTTTTATGTGATGAAACGCTGTAGATGACTGATACATACCAACTACGCTTTCGGGAAAAAAGGAACCGACCTCATTGTTGACCATAGGCCGTTTTTACTAAAATGCATGCTATATCTTTTTTTAACTGAGTATTTTCTACATCTCAGTATCTATAGATTACTTATAGTTGTTGCTATCTTTGAATGTTTCCCTATTTCAGTCTTTATTGTCTGACAAATGGTTTTCTGATCTTTTCTTATTTTTATAGCAGACTGATAGAACATAATGTTTCAAAAGAAGATAAATTATTAAAATATGTACTGTTAATTAAGCTCTGGTTTAAAATTTATGTACCATTGTTTTGATACCGAAGAAAGAAACGAAGAAATTTTCAGGAAGATATATTCACCGACACAAACAGAGCTCAAGGGAAATAAGACTTGCTATGCGTTCGGCTGTGATACTTTTTGCAAAACCTTGAATGCCATATTGATGCCACTTCAAAACTATTAAACTAGTACTAAATAAAGTTCCAATATTCCACAGGGGTAAACAGAAACCGTAAATAAAAAAAGAACGAACAACGCCATGGCTAAACAAAGCCACAAAAACAAACTGACT
>JAOXYJ010055971.1:0-11960 GCA_028566555.1 Lithophaga nigra
TGTGAAAAATTAGGTTGCTATGAAATATTATCTGATTCATATTTTACATGGAATCATCATTTGATGGTCGGAAAAATTATTTCACAGATATATGAATATCACAGCCGGAAGAAATTATCTCTTACAGCAGCACCCAGAGGTGCAGGGTTGATCTGCATATATGTACATGTATCTTCTATCTGAAACAGAATATAGCATAATCTTTTGTGTGAACCTGCTCTTACAATGCAGCACCCAGAAGTTCACAGTTGATCTGTATAAATGTATCTTATATCTGATATAGAATTCAGTATTATTTGTTGTATGAACCTGGACAAAATATACAGTACTACAAATTTTAGGGTCTATCTGTATAAATGTATATATTATTTGAAATTGAACATGTCTAGGTATATCTGTGCAATTTTTTCCTTTACAATATCAAATTACCTATTATTAAAGGGAGACAATCTTATTATTTGTTTCACAATCAGCTAAACTGTCAACCAACAAATCACAGGTTCAAACCATACAAAATGATAAATACATGTACATGTATAAAACAAGGAAACAATAGTAAAATGGTCAATAGGCTGATAATTTTTTGGAACTGCTGAATAATTCTTTTTGATTCAAAACTACTGAAATGAGATATGCAAACTAGAGGCTTACCTGAGCCTGTATGGTTCACCTGGCTTTAGAATGTCTGTATATTAAGTGTATGTTCAAACGAAATCTTCATTGCAACAGTAGTCTGCTTATTTATGTCTAATTTGCAGAACATTCAAAAATCAAAACAGTTTGTGAAGGACCTTCCACACATGACTCATGCAAAGTTTGGTTAGAATTGGCTCAGCAGTTTCAGTGCAATTTCCCATAGAATTCAATGCAAAACTAAGTGCCACTGTTGCTGCAATGTTATCCACCTGATCAATACAAAATGAAGAGTCTTTGTGGAGAGCCTTCAAGTCATCATTCCTATAAAGTTTCAAGACATTTGATCTTGTAGATTCAGATGAGAAGATTTTTGAAAATTGGCCAATCAGGAACAAGAATTGCCTTCAGGGGCCATGTTACTTGATCAATCATAACAAAATGATGAATTTTGTAGAGGACCTTTCAAATGTCATTCATGCAAACTTTGACTGTAATTGGCTGAGTATTTTCAGAGAAGAAGGTTAAAATGCTATTTCCCATAGAGTTCAATGTAAAACTATGTGCCACCATTGCCACCATGTTAGCCACCAACTGATATGAAATGAAGCTCATTTAAAGAGCTTCCAGTTATCATTCCTATGAAGTTTTAAAACATTTGGTCTTGTAGTTGCAGAGGAGATTTTTGAAAATCAGCCAATCAAAACAAGAATTGCCTCCAGTGAACACATTAGTTGACCCATTAGCATGACCTGAGGAAATTTGTAGAGGACCTTCCATACATCATTCATGCAAAGTTTGGATGGAATTGGCCTAGGTCAATAGAAAGTTAAAATGTTGCTTCCCACAGAGTTCAATGTAAAACTATATGACACCATTTGCCACCAAGTTAGCCATCCGATCATTACTGTACAATATGCCCATTTTGACAATGTCTCATCAGTTGTGCTCAAGACCTAAAAATATGGAAAACCAAAACAAAATCGAAAAGGTTAAATGACAAAACGACCAAAAAGTTAAAAGCCAAAAACCAGCTAAATGAGGTATCTTTGTAGAGGACCTTTTTAATGTTATACAATCATGCTGACACACAAAATACTAAAGACATCTGAAAACCTAATCTGTAGATTTTACACTGCTACTATTTTCTAATACACTGGTACATTGTACTATTTTCTATTACTTATCATCAATGCTAACAGAATTCCCTTTTCAGCCAGACATTTTATATTTCCTCATTTTATTGGGTTAAATAGGTTTCAGCAAAGACGAAAAATCAATTTCTATGTATAGAATGCATTCCCAATACATGTAATATGTTTTAGATTACTTACTTAGTGTACCAAGTGCAGAAAAAACTGAAGTTATGAAAATATAATATTTCCTGCATAATCATTACCATCATGTAATGCAATCTAAAAAAGACCTTGGATAAAGATGTTTACATAGATAAAGTATGTCAACATAAAAATACAGGTATTTGCATTTTCATTTTGATTGCAAAGAAATAAGTTTGTTGCTATGCAATAACTTCTTAATTTTCTTATTTCACAATTTTAAATGAGATTTGATTAGTTTCCTAATGCATTGCCTGTTGAGATTGTTCTATATCAAAAATCAATATGGACACTTGAAAAGGCTTTTGATAAAGAAATCCAGTAGATTTAGTAAATTGTTTAAAAACATAATCACATTTTCTTGTTTCTCAATCTTTGTAAAAACACACTGTTATTTTTCTAAGAATAACTTTCACTCACTATTTCTTGATCTGATGTCTCAGAAAATATAATGTGCTCTATATTAAATTGAAATATTTTTTGTTTTACTATCATACAGAAGACCTGGACAGCAGGGCTGATTTTCTTTCACCTGCATTCTTTGGAGTTTAGTTTAACATGAGTCAAGTAGTCTTTCAAAATTAACACTTTAACCAAAATGGGCAAAAATGTTTGAATTACGTACTACAACCACATTTCCCTGAAACTACAGATGTACTCAAAATTTACTTGCAAATTTACTCAAATGTACATGTACAAAACCATCGGATTTCTTATGTGTAACACAGCAACTTTCGACATTTAAGGAAAATACATGTACAAGTCAAGTGTATGGTGACAGACAATGAAAACTTTTGTCATGTAATGGTAGTAACCTTCATTTAGATTATGTATAGGGGAAAACTGTATACAATATAAAGGGCACACTCAGGTATACAAAATGGTATATACAAACTGGAAATAAAAACATTCTAATGACAGAAAAATCATGTTAATATAGGAAAGATGTCAAACATGTCAACAGTTGTGTAAAATATAAAAATGTGTGTATACAATTACCAAAACAAAAGGAAATGTAACCATTTTTGCAAAACAGCCAACCACTGTTTCAAAATCTGGCCCTGAACAAGTTATTCAGAAAAGTTTTTTGATGAAAAAGTGTGAAAAGTTTACAGAGACTTTTTGGTGAATAGATGAGATAAAAAGAGCTGAGAAATAAACCTGGAGATCTATATAATCACAAAACTGACTGAGACTCTGAGGTCATTTCCTTACCCCATTCTATGCTTTGTATCTTAAGAAGACCTGAAAGATGTGTGAACATTCATCACTCAGTCAAAACACAAAATCACACCAGTTCCATTTAAAATTGTATCTGTGATTTTAAATTATTACCATTGGGTCGACACCACTACTGGTGGACTGTCAGTCGCCTAGGGTATCATCAACCCAGTAGTCAATACTCTGGTACTGACATTGTTTATTAGATACATGTTGTTTGAAATTTATAGTTTATAAATTTCATAATTTTGTTATAAGTAAGGTTTCAACTTCCGGAGACAAAGTTGACCTTACCCAGATCTCAGCTATTCTCTTTAGGCCTGTTTTGATTTTTGTGCTCCCAATGTTTCTGTATTTTTCGACTTCAAAACTGTTGGCCATGAGCAATTGCATACCTCATGAATGTGTATCCAGAAAAGCACTTTATATGCACTAAAACTGGTATCTGAGATATTAGTGGTAAATTAAAAAAATACCGTAACCATTTTTGTCAGTAAAATTACTAAACATTTTTCTGAAGATTTTAATTTGAACTGTCATCAACTGAACAAACTGCATTATGTGAAACTGAACAAGGCATTAACTGGATGTTCATGTAGCTATAGCTGACCATTACGGGATATGTTTGTTGATGTCACTGGATGTAGATTATAAACTGCTTCCTAGCACTACCTACTAAACTGCTAGCTGATTTCAGTCGTTGGTTATAAACTACTAGATGACATTGCTACACATCAGATATGCTATGGCAACTGATTAGTGTTTTAACTAACAAATTTTCAGCAATATGTTATTTCATGACAACTAAATTTAAATCCAGGGATAAAACTTATACTTTGACCGTAGTCTATAAATTAAAGTTACATCAGTTAACACTCTGATCACTTGACCGTTGACTCTGAAATATGTAGATCACTTGGCCTTTGACTGTTGAACACTAACACCTCTTGGCCTTTGAGTGAGGAATGCTTAGATTACACGAGTACTGCAATGTTTACATGACTTGGCCACCAACTGAGAAACACTACTGATGTTCTTAATACCACTGTAGGCTAATTATATGATTAGGATTTCACAGTAACAATAAATAATTAATACAAAATTTATACAGCACTTTTAAAAAATGTGGTACAACATTTCATACCTGCCAGTAGATACATGTGCATATGATTCATACAAAGCTTTAGAAAAGAGTAGCTTTGTGTACATGACAAGATAAACAGGATACTGGCTAGTGTAAAACTGCTGTACACTTCCAAGTGTTTCAAGTAGAATATAATTTGGTATTCTAATGCAATTTGTTTGTATCGATGGATTTGATTGTTGCACAATGTCTGTTTACCTATAGCTAGCTCCACTAAGCGTAGATAGGCAAACTCAATGTGTGACAGTAAAACCAATGATTTATGTCTACAAATCTTAAAATACAATACAGTTATCTCCTAAATAAGCTCTGTATTTTTGAAATATGGTGCTTTAACACAAAAGAAAATCCTCAGTATATTGCCTGATATGGAAAAATACAATATTTTATCAGTGTTTCTTAATATGGCTACTCATTCCAGTCAGCGATTATTTACCAGATACCAACCTTTCAGCTGTTTATAAACTGACTTCAAAGGATCTAACCAATGCTGAAACAAAGAAAACAAGACCAAATTAATCACAAAAATAGATACTGATGTTACATTATCACACAATCTATAATCATTATGTCACCATTTATCTCAGTCTGACATGAATTTATCTTCTAGAATCAATAGGTTTAGCCATTGGAAGAACAGTGCTGTATATTTTTTATGTACATGTTGCATGTGAGAGACGGATGGATAAAGATTATATTGCTTGATGTCTGAAAGTAAATGTCAAATTCTTCCATTTAACTACAAAACTGCCAGGAAAATAGTTCTACAGTATCACTACACCAAAACACTGAGGATATTGACACACAATTAAGCTATTTGCACAAACACTCAAGCTATCTTGCAAATACCTTAAAATTCAGATTTTTTCTATTACTAAAGACTTTACTGTGATTGCAAAAAGAAAACTTCGGTTAATTTACTGTTTTTTTACCCAGAACCCAGTTTAGATTTTCCCCTCATGCTTATTTACTCCACATTCCTTCTAACACAACAAAAAATTGAATTTACATCTTCCAGTATACCTCTAAAGCCAACCCCAAACCCACTAAATGTACTACACATAGATCTAGAGATTACTGTTATTTCTGTTAGTCCTTCTGAAGTTTATCAAGCATAAAATGTAAGACAATGTGAAGCATTCATCATCACAGACTAAAATGCTTTAGATACTCAATATCCACTTCAGACATAGTAAATAGCTGCAACCAACTACTTCTGATGTGTTAAGTGTGATGAGAGTGTTTTTACAGCCAGGATTCCTTAATTATTATGGGGCAAAGATTAATGGTAATAAAAGTAGACCAAATATTTTTATATCTAAAGTAGTACTGATATTTTAATACAGAAGTGTTTTTGGTTAATTCTATATGCTTTGTGTTTATATTTAGTAAGTACCTGTACAGTAACACCTCGATATATCATCAATTTGTCTGGTGTTATAACGACGGTTTGGCAGTCAGTGAGGGAATCTTATAAAGAATTTGTCAAAATAAACAAGTAAATAGTGGCATAAATAAGCAAGGCACAAAAAAAAAACAGGGGTACCACAATGAGGTTTTATACTCTTTAAAATTATACAGTGTACTATACACCACGAAAATAATGTTTTTTAGATAGGCAAACCATTCTGAAGAGTAAATTACAATTTCTATACCACCTACAGAATTTATTATATAAAACTAGTATGCCAAAAACAAATACCCAGTTTGCTGAAAAAGCTGAACATTTATACTAGACTGTCAATCAAAGATGGTCATATACCATATACCTGACAAGACAGAAGACTGTATCCATCAAACAGACAGCTGCCAGTCAAAACAAACATGTCAGACAAGATAGTAACACATTCTCATCATCTGATCATGTTTTAGTAGGAGTAATATCTAGAAAATCAACACTAAAGCCTGTCAGATGTATTGTATTAGTAGGGCATACTTGTACTGAATGGTCTAGTGATTTTTAGCCAGATAAACACTAAACTACAAAATAATTTTACAGTCTGAAGGACTATTTTATTGATTAGTTAAGGCCTTCCACACTTTCTGCAAATTTTTCAGTGATATCATGATAACCACTTTTATTGGTGGATGAAGATGGAGAAACAATGACCTTTACCAAAGTTAAGTTAAAGTGCACTCCCACATCTTAGCGGTAACGGGCAACACTGATCTATACATGAAGGTGTGACTCTTCTTCGCTGATTTGGTGGACAATATCCATTGAGTTCAGGTGTAGAAAGATATATGTACAACTTATTACAAGTACTCTTACGGAGCAAAATTAATCTACATGTATATGCTATTGTGATACTGGTATTCTACTATTTTGTAGGCAGATGTCACTTAGTCTGATTTTAAAAGTAAAGTATCACACAGCTGTGGAACCAGAGGACTAATACTTAGTTCAACAGATGACAGCAGGCAGTTAGGATCTATGGTGTCATATTAAACAGGGCAACCATAACTCTTTCTAAGGCACAAACATACCAAAATTCTGGCCAAAACTTATATTCAGTAACAATGACCTTGACCATGTTGACCTCTGATCTCAAAATTGAAAGGCATCTTGCCTGCCTACATATACATTGTATGTAAACATTTTATTAAATATTGTTAAACAGAATAAAGTTATCATTTAGAAACTGAAGACCTGGCCTAAATCTATTTTTAGCACAAATAACCTTGAACTCTGACCTACTAACCCCATAGATTTACATTTATTATCCAGATGCCAAAGATCTGACCAAAACCTAGTTAAACTTATATCAGACTGCTTAGAATGTGAGGTGGTGCAGCACTGTTTTATTTTTTGTATTTTGGGGGGTTTTTTTTGCCACTGCAGCAAAATTGCCTCAGAATCTATTGCTTGGCCAGCCAACAAATACTATTCTATTGTATTCTGTCTTATGGTCCATCATTTTTGTTTCCAGATAACAACTGAACTATACCAAATCTAGACTAAAGCATCTATAAGGTGGAGTAAAGAAACCAACTGATTTTGGGATCTAAAGGTTAAAGGCCATAGTCAGTGTAACTGAAAATATATTTTGCCATATTTTGGGTTTCTGGATGATATCTCATTAGCAACCAATTGCAAACTTTCAAAGAATTCTAATATATGGAAAAACAAGGTACCTATTGATCTTTGGATCAAAGGTCAAACATTACAATCATTGCAGTGGAAAATATCTGTTTAAGACATTATGCTAACTGCCAGCATTTGGACAAGACAATCTGATGAAAGATGACACTTATTAAATATTTTTATACCTACATGACATGAACTCACATTTTTTATGACTAATACATCTTATATGTGTATAAAATACAAATGTACAAACATGTACCTGTAACAGATGTCACTTTCTATGTGAATGAAAACATAAATCTAAAACTATTTTATGACTGAAATCTCTAAAACACTGTGAATTCATTTGTACCTTTAGCTGAAATAATGTCTACAACAAACTTGTGACTTGGCAAAGACAAGACAACGCAAGTTGAAATTGAAAATATAGACAAGACAGAAAAATTGTGCAAAATAGAAACAGGTTTCCATTTAGTGTGTAGGTTCTTTGTATCAAATGACCTTGATCTCTGGCATTGATCCTACAATGGTTTCTAGAATGACATTGTGAACAATTTCAGTAAAATACCTCTGTGAATCTCATCAAGTTTACATTTATACATTTACCTTTTTGTTCACAAAGCCATTTCACAGGAATCGGCAAAATCATATTATCACCATTTATCCAGAAGAATTTTGGTGTTATAATTAAATAGGGCTGGCAACATTTTAACAGAGATTTGTAAAGAAATTAATCAAGAAGTAAGAAAACTGTAATACTGGGGGTTGGGTGGGGTTCATAGTAACTGCAGAACCTTAGCTGTGATGGAGAGTGTTTTTTATTGATATGTGATAGTAAGGTGTTGTGCCACAGCACTAACAGCCTTTTGTTTTTATTGACATGTGGCGGCTAGCTGTTGAACCCTAGCTCTGTAGATAGGTTGATACATGTACGGATTATCAAGACCTTTGGCAATTTTCACCCAGACGAACTGGGGAAGAAACCACCTGATACAATAAAAACCCCACCCCTGGGTACAATGTTAGAATCTGGATACCTGAATGCATGAAGCGGGTGAGCAGAACTCAGACTCACAACATAGGTGTAAGGCTCGTGGTTTTGAGTCTGCAACCTTAATGACTCAGCTACCCTGGCCCTCCTCAGTGGCAGTAAGTAAGACTGAATAACATTAAGGGCATTATACGGGATTTGCAATTGATCTAGAATGAAAATGCATAATTCATATACATGTATGTGAATGCACTGAAAAAAGAAAACTAGACCATGCAAAATGGCTTCAGACTTGTGATTAAAGGCACATATTTTTTCAACTTTAAGGGATATTACTAGATGCAAACTTGGTATAGGTTTACAAATTTACATCTATTTACAGGCTGTTCAAATTTCACTTTATATCTAGCACAATAAGACTCCCTGGAGAGATGTCTGAATTGCCAACTAATATAATAAATTGTTACCTGTCAACAGGTAATACTTAGGTACATCATGCATAACATCTTTATTTAAGGACATAAAAATTCATTGATGTTTTAAATTCTTGCCAGAATTTTAAAATAAATAAGATGGATGTGGGTGTTGAGAGTTCACAGAAGGACATGAACATAAAAAAAAAGAACTAGGCTAATTCTTGTCAACAATATGATTTTATTCTTTACAAAAATATAGAAATTTGCAGAATGAATTGGAATATAGTTTACTTAAGAAAAGTAAAATATTAAGTATAAACCCAGACATGTTGTAGAAACGACCAATTCTGACCTCCAGCTTTTCTGAGACCTTTTTCTCTTACATCAGTGTCTTCTGGGAATCAGGATTATCTCTCATAGTTCCACGTCATTTTCATTGACAACTACTTTTTTCTGACAGTAACTGCCATTCTTCTTATTTAATACTATCAAACCTGTTATACAACATTCCTAACAGTATTCTAACAATTCCAATTTTATTCTGTTAACTTTACAAAACAAAGCTCTTCTGGACAAGACTGATAAACCAAGAGCTGAATTCAACTTTGTCACTATTCAGTTGTATCAATATCACTGTTGTTGTATGTGACGACGGCTGAACACAGAGGGGTACAAGTCCAACAAGATTATCCAGGTATATTCAAGAGCTGTAACTCAGTACAATCAGACATTAAAATGAACAATAAAGAGAAATGCACTGAACTCTGAAAACTTCACTTAAATTACAATTATACAAAATTATCGTGCTCTGTTGAAAAAAGAAATAAATGTACGAGAACAAAGTCCCACTGAGGCTTTTGTATGTGAAACATGAGAATCAGCTTGTGTATGAGAACATAGTGAGAATCAGCTTATTTATGAGAACAAAGTGAGAGTCAGTCTTCTATATGACAACAGAATGAATACAAGATCATATTAAGAATCCTTCTGTATGAGAAAATTTTGTGAGAATCAGCCTTTTGTATGAGAAAGATGACAGATTCAGGCTATATTTTGTATATATGTTATTCAGGCCATGACAGACAGGTTATATGATGTCATATGGATGAGGAAGATATATTATTCATCATCCATGAATGTGACATTATATACAGTACCCTTTCTAAAACCTTAATAACTATTATGTAATGGTAAATAGCCTTTTTATATGATGCGCATGGGTTTTTGTGTTGGACAACTTTTTACTGTTGATTTCAAACTTTGTATTTGTAGGAAAAATTATGTGTTGAATGAGAAAGGGTATCTGAAAATATCTGCCTCTGTTGTAATGGTATACACAGCATAGGCATATTTAGAGGGCCCCAGAGTGCCTGGGCCCTCCCTTTTCAGCCAAAAATTGTGTTTTTTTAAGTAATTTTTTCAGATTTTTGACAGCTGGGCCCCCTTGCAGGTAAAATTTCTGGTGTGCCCCCTTTTTGAACATCCTGGATCCGCCACTGCACAGTCTGACATACTCAGCTCAGCATCCAATCAAATGTTGGCATCTATCTATAAACCATTACATAACTTTGACAAATTATTTTCATAGTTGCTTGAGTTTGTCAAACTGCCACTTATAGGCAACTGTTTTACTTTATAAGAGAATTTTTATAATTAAGAAATACATGTTATTCCTGATTTTTTAAGAATTAATCTTTCGAACAATGCCAGTGTTTGCTATTCAATGCTGATGGCTAGCAAAATTCTCAAATTGCATCATTTGGCAACTATTACAATTTTTAATTTGTCCAATTTTACAAGATATTGTAGAAAAAACTTTTGTCAGCAAGCTACATTCTGTTGTATGGTATTTTTCAACATGCAATGTATTTTCTAGTCCTGGAGGGGGTTATCAGCCCACTAGCCAGACGTTTAGTGCTGGTTCCGATATTGCTTTGATACTGTTTTTTTAATTTCTAGTGAATTAAACTGCAGTGATATCCTTAGCTGAATTTGGCTGTACTTTTCTGTGTTTATGGTTTGTATATTGCTCTTCACCATTTGAACTACATGTACTTTAGATTTTCAATATTTGGTTTTGAGAACTACTGTTGATACATAATTTGACTCCACTGAATTGTAAATATATGATGCACTAAATTAAATTTTTGTATTGAGTAATGTATGTATTTATTTTTAATGCTATACTAACTGGAAATTCACCAATAAAAATCATAGATGTACTAGTGACTTCTGCAGACACCACCACCAAATTGTGTAACATACAGGTACATGTGCATGTAAACTTGTGGAAAATGTGGCTTATATATGATATGATGATCTTTCTCCAAGCACTAAAATGGTATTAAAGAGTATGAACGAAAATTATTTGTAAAAAGAACTGAAGACAATGAAATTCCTTACACACAAACACATTTGTATTGATTGATAACCTCAAACCTATTCTTGCACCAAAAAACAAATATGTATCTAAATGTACATTTTGTATCAAACATCAAAGAACATTACTCTATTTATAATTAATGACTTAAAATTAACACATAAATAACACCTAGTTCAGGTAGATTCATCAAGTATAATTGAAAGGTAAACATCAAAGGTGGGTTTCAGGTAAAAATAACATAGCTAGCTGAGTCATCAGTAATCAACAAGATGTTTCCTTGAATAATTGACTAATCAATGATATTGAACTGAACTGCAATAGAAATCCTACTGTACATGACATGGTATGCAAATATGTATTGAAATCAAACATGTATATTCAGTACTTTGTAAGACAGTGTCTGAATAATTTTCTAGCAATACACAAAGAGAAAAGATTTGCATCTGATTTAACAGTACTTGTACTGCTTTTATTTCAGCTTTGTTGCAACAAAGGCTTTTGTGGCAGTATTTGTAGAAAGTATTAACCAAAGATAAATTACCAATAAGGCCTCAAGTCATTTATTTTCTTAAATTAATTTTTGTAAAACACTGCCATTAACCTACAGATATCCAGACTTTCAGCTCTCCCAAAAGAAGCTTGGTGAACCACAACATTTTTACATGATCGTATTATATTTTTATAATAAAATATTCATTAACAACACTTGGAAATTTAATTTCTAAGTCCCTTTACATTTAAATCAAA
>JAOXYJ010056078.1:1458-11958 GCA_028566555.1 Lithophaga nigra
TGAGTCATCTTTCTTCCTCACCATTACGACAGGAGAACGCCAAGGACTATTAGAGGGCTCAATAATTCCTCTTTCTAACATGTCATGATTTTCTTTTTCAGCACCCTCCCGTTTAGCCAGGGGAATTCTATATGGTCTTTGTTTTATGGGCTTAGAATCACCGGTATCTATTCTTTGTTTTACCAAGTGAGTAAAACCAATATCAGACGAAGATTTTGAAAATACGCCTTTAAAATCAACCAAAATCTGCTACACTTGTTCTTTTTGAAGTACATTTAGATTTTCGGAACTAGTATTGTACACATCTACTAAATGATCTGGGACTACACCTTCACACAAACCAGCCATAGCATCAACTCTTCTAACAGAGTTATGAGTTTCTACCTTTACAATTCAAATATTGCTGCAACTGTATTTTTATGAACTAATTTTTATACCGTGTTAAAATTAACTACTCTAAGTGGTATAATATTGTAATTTCGCTTCACCACCGCTTTTTCTACGAGTAAACCGGTTTTCTCAATAAATTTTTCACTTGACTCAATAATTCCGACTGAATTATTCAACGGAACCAACTGTTTGTCCCTTTATAATCATCTCGCTTTCCGGTGCTATATCCCACCGTTTCCATGACAGAAATTCTACAACAGTTAGTATCACTTTTATGAGTAAAACGAGGAATTGTGTCGCCTTTAACTTTAATACAACCTTTACTAAAAAAGAACGTCAATATTATGTTTACTTGAAAATTCCATCCCTAAAATGGCAGCATCTTTGATTTCAGCTAAAAGAATTTCATGTTCAAAAATGTGAACACCTTTTTTTATTTCAGAATTAATTTTTCCAATAAATTGGAAGCTTCTCCCGTAGCTCTCAATAAATTCATTCTTATAGGTTCAACTAGGGGTCGAGATGAAGGAGACATACAATCAAAAACATCCTTTCTTAAAATGGAAACAGGCTCCCGAATCAACTAACATAGTAACAGGGGAATTGTTTATATTGGCAAAAATAAAATATCCTTCATCTTGACCCCAAGCTACATTTGAAATTATTGTGTTGGGTCTGCAAGGTTATGCCGAGTGTTGACCCGCGCATTCGCTTCCCTGGCGTTTTCCGAACGTCCAAAATTTTCATTATGTCTGTTATTATACGACCCAGTCTTATTTTGTCTTTTCTGGCCATTGAAACTACTCTTTTTGAAATTTTGTCCCTTATTTTTTATAGCGTTAACATCATATATAAACCGGTTTGGACTTGATCGATGCTATTTCATTTCCAAGCGTATAATATAAACATTCAATGGGCGCCACCATCTTAAATATGGACGAGTGTACGTTTTCAGCAGGTAAGTTAAAACGCTGCATATGACGTCGACTGTCTGTGACATTGTAATTTGGATTTCAGAACGTACGTCAATTTTCAAGTTGAAAAATAGAAATACAGATAAAACACGGGATAAATTTTATCCATAACGTTACTATTGTTTTAAAGAAAAAGGAAAGCTGTGACCGTACAAACACGCTAATCATTGCACATGATTATTGTTACAGAGATGTCACTCTGCAAAATGACAAAACAATTAAAAGGTACAAGAAGTTACACATTTTATCCATTCTTTTTTATCTGCCATTTTATAAAAGCAAATATCGACATTTTCAATCAAAACATTTGAAGAACAAATAAATAGATGCTAAGGAAGAAAATTCCGTTCTTTTAGAACAAACACAAAACAAGACTTGACTAGATGGTGTTGTTTGTCTTTAAATATTTGAGTTTAAACAATATAGTTTAATCTTGATCAAATAATAAAATCAGGGTTAACTGTCTAAAAAGCCCCTCCCCCTAAAAATAAACAAAAAAACAACGATATGGTTATTCCAATAAGTGGGTAGATTTGGATGGATAAAATGTTAACCTAGCTGTGAGGTATGTCGATCTCCCTTTTCATATGTATCTTTAACTGATTGGCAGTTGTATTTCGAAACACGAATATTGGTCCGATGATACGAAGTGGTTTTTTTTTGTATATGTTGTTGCTACTTTGGAAAAAGATACACAGATTTCCGAAATGAACATATCTGCAACATTAGTTCAACAAGGATATACAAAGTTAAATGGATATCAGTGGTTAAATACCGAATCCAAGTGAAGTTAATTATTCTCAGATTTAGTTCAAATAGACAACTTTTAAAATATTTAAGACGAATTGAATTTCCTGTAGCGGTGAAATGCACGATTCATTTATTTTTCAGTATATATACTTTACTTTCTAGAAATACGTTTAAGCTGTAGCCAAGGAACAATCAAGTTTTAATACAACATAACTAGTTCTTTATGCTTATTTAGGTCCATAAGCGTGTCAAAATCGATATTGTTCTTCAATATTTTTAATAGCCGCCCATATCTAATTTACAAATAGCGTGACCTTGCGGTAGTTTTATATA
Organism: Lithophaga nigra; assembly: GCA_028566555.1. NCBI lineage: Eukaryota > Metazoa > Mollusca > Bivalvia > Mytilida > Mytilidae > Lithophaga > Lithophaga nigra. Next base: position 3,906 of record JAOXYJ010056078.1, read on the forward strand.
CAAGCTGGTGTATATCTAAATCTGAATTCCCCATACGGTGAAGAATATACAACAATGTTCCGTCTAATCCTATTTTTACAATCCTTCCAAGTGCTTTTTGCACATTGTTTCTATAGCAACAAGTACGGTTTTGCTTGTGTACCTGCTCGATATAAGTTTAATTCCGTTATTTGTCAAGGAAATACCAAAATTCGCAGCGATGATTGCAGAACAAATATCGTATGTGATTCAGATGGGAGAGGTAAAATTTATCAATGTTCTGGACGTGATTGGGCTGTCTCGAGTTCGTTGTGTACTAGGAGAAGTAATAGCTGTAGACAGAAGTCAGAAGGTATGACAATTTGGTTACTCTTTTCATATATTTCGATTGACTTGAATTGATATCACAACTGCAATTTTGAAAAACAGGTTAGAAAGAACTTTACCTAAGAAACTCTTTGATATTATCAGCTTTTAAACATCGCCGCAAATTGTTTCTTAAAAATCTTTAATTCCAGTATCGCTTTAAGTGACAAAATATTACCTAGTCTGGCCGAAGCACCATAAAAAAACATATTGCTAAGTCTAAGAATTTGCTCAAATGCTATGACATCCGAATTTCGATTGCTTGCATTTCAGCGAAAAAAAAACTTCTCAAACAAAAATAATGCATTCGAGGCAAGGACTAAATTCTATTTATAGTGCTATAATAAATGGATAATCCCTTATAATTTCCTGCCAATGTACCCAGAATTTCCCCATTTGGTATGCAGAGTTTATAACTGATAATAACCAATACTTTCCTACAATTGTTTTAGTGTAATTGCATTGTACATTTGTTGCACATTATGAAATTGAATGTTTTTCAACTCGTTTGGTAAAATAAAAATCGTCCAGACAAATCCGTCGAAACTGTCTTCAGATTTGATAATTGATGGTGTTCTCGTATACTTTGTATACTTGAATCACCTCTCCATTTAATATTAAAAGGTATGCTTTGCTATGGTTTGGCAGTTTTACCAGTTGATTCCAATAAAAAACTTTTTGCGAACGTACTAGTGCCATTAATTCAAGGTGGGAATAATTCCCTTTGAAATATATAGACGAAAGTTCAAATTCAATTAGGTTGAAGTCATCAAAATCAAGTATTTCTAGAATAAAAACGAAAATTAATGAATGAGAACCTAAACCCCAATATCTATAGATACTGCAGTATACTTCAAATACATATCGGAAGAGTTTTATGCAATGTATTAATTTAAAATAGTGGTGACGTTACCCTCTTAAAGTTAACATGAATCCGTGGTACATTGCATCAACTGCTCTACGAATAAGATAGAGAAAGTTATATTCTGGGTTTTGGTCACATGGTTTAGGCTATTGTATATAAACAAGGTCTGCGGTAAAGGTTCAAATATATAAATTTATATACATACATTGTATACATATACCTGATTCTTCATAATAAACTGTGGTTTGTGATAAAAGCTCAGTGATTCAAATTCTTGGTCACTGTTATGCTTAGTTTGTCATCTTTCTGTTGTAAAAAATCAAAAGAATTACATTCTGGGTTTCAAAGATAAATTTTTAAAGAGCTTATATTTTGGGTACCATCAAATCTTTCATGTATTTATATAATCACTGTTTTTTTATTAAGGTTAAATAACTAACATGCCGATTTTAGTCATTTTTATTCGTTTAATTTTATTATTATTATTATTATTATTATTATTGGGGTTTATGGGGGGGATCTTTTTGGGGATGTTTTTGTTTTTGTTCACTTTTCTTAATTTGCTGGAATACAACTACGATCTGTGCTAAGATCTCAATTGACCCAAACTGTGGGTAATATTTTTTCTCCTTTTTTTTTCTTTCTTTTTTTCTTTCTTGTTTGAATACAACTACGATCTGTGGTAAGATCTCAATTGAGCCAACTTGTAGGTAGAGAAAAATTTACTGGACAATTTTGGCCATCATATGTTCTTTCTTTATACATGTACAATTTTAAAGAAAACATGAAAGTTCAAGTCCCTCATTCATAGTACTATATATATCACGGCGATCGAGAATCAAGTTGTGCAGCTTGCAGAACTGTATATGATAAGATCCATCAATCTTTTTATGTAATAGTATTTTGAACAGTTTTGTCTATTTCAGCTCGACAAACAAAATGTGCGAGCACGAAATCTGCGTTTCTTCCTGACAGTAAGTTCTGTCACCTGTATTATGATTGTGCTAAGCCAGAGGAAGCGAAGAAGTGTCCTTATCCAAAACTGTTCTCGGAAGATTCAAACTCTTGCGAAGATTTCAAGAAAGTGAAATGTGGATCTAGAATAGAATTGAAATCCGCATGTAAGTAGTTGCTATGACTAATGATAAATGTTATCGCATTACAGGTGGGTTTTGGTTAAGGTTTGTATCGATTACGCCCATATGTGATGTAAATTGCTGTCTACCAAGCATTTTCGGACTAATAAGACGGACAAAATTGTGTAACCGTAGAACAAATTTTATCAACACTTTTATCAAAAACATTATAGCACAAAGGAAACAAACAGAAGTGTAGATACTTATTTAAAATTTCACAGTTCTTTCGACAGATAAAGTGACGGGATTTTTATACTTTCAAAAGCTTTCTACAAAATTTGTTTGAAAACCATTTGATTTTGGATATCTGTATTTTCAAATTGGTTGTTCGTTGTTTTAGGACAGCCAGCGAACATTATTAGACATTTATTATATTTATTTTTTTTCGGATCGTACATATTGAAGGTGTAATTATATAATGACTTAATATTTTTGTACCTCCAGGCCAGTATAATCCACCAAAATGCATCAGTCACTGCATACCATGTGAGGTATTTCACCCAGGTTGTGATGGATACCCAGATGGCGTCAATACTCACAGTGTCAAAGGCGGAAATGGATCACCCTGGTATATGATATGCGATAAGGAAAGATTTATTAAAGAAGGAATGTGCAAAAGAATGAGACATTCTTCAGATGATATGGCCAAATTCTGTAGTAAAATTGTCAGAGGTGGATGTAGTCGAAGGATCAACAGATTTTTAGGTACTTGGGACTGCGGATCCTACGTGTGGTGCCACTATGGTAAGAAGTATCAATATCGTTGTCCAAAGGCCACTGTGTTTGATGAGAGAAGACGAAGCTGCCAGCATACCTATGACACATGTCAACCATGTGGAACAAAAAGATGGTAGGTAATAGTTTTTTCGACAGTTTATATCTTGTCAAATGTATAATTGTTCAGTGGGAAAGCACTTTATTTATTTCTGAGGCACTTGAAATTGGATTTTGAATTCTTTCAAAAGTAAAACATTACTCGGCTTTCTGTATATATATATATATATGATCATTTACAGATCGAAATACTGATAGATTTGCTTTCAGGAATGATGGCAAAAAACTGATAAATCTGTACATTAGAAACAGAAAATTCTTTTGTTTGCTAAATCCACGTAATGATACACAGTATATTAATATAGCACTATTTTGGGGGATTTGAATAGTTTGCTTTAGGTGTTTACAAATGCAATTCTAAAGGTTATCATTATCCTAGTATGTTTTGGAATAACGTGTATTGCAGTTTCACTCTTTTATTTTCAGTTCTCTACACAAATGTTTTATTTCATATTTTTATTAATTATCATTTGTATTTTACAGTTAAGCAGCCATTAGAATGAAGACAAGGACGACAGACAAAGTAATTGTTCTTTAAATATAATAAAGCAAATGCAGAAAATATATTTTATACTGAATTGGTCTTATTTTCTTGCTGTGGGCAAGACAACCATCCTTATAGCTTAAAATCGGTAGATTTCTTTCTTTTACATTGAAACACTTCGACCTCTGTCATATCTTTGTGGGTCTGTTTCTACCTGGGATTTGAGAGACCGAGTAGTAACTGTCCCGGACTCATCACCACTTACATTATACTGTGTCGGGCTTTGATCCTGCTCGACCCGCTTCATGTGTACCCTACCGACGTCTGGACTCATCCGATGTAATGCTTTTCGCCCTCTAGAGTGAGTCTGGTAGTTACAATACAGCTGATTGACTATAAATTCAACAATCTAACCATTTCTATGTCTCTGGATATATGTGTGTGCTTGTGGTTACAATACATAACACCTGTATCTAGGGTGGCATATAGTAGCAGTCATATCAATCCATCTGCTGAAACTGTATTGTATCCATTATCCCTCATCAACAGTTGAAAGAGATTTACTAGCAAAACAGTCTTTCAGTTTGATAAAATAAATTCTTCCATCTCAGAAAAAACTAACTCTTAATGTTTTATGTACAGTGATAATCTAATATTGTATGAATTGCAATTTCTACGATATTGGAAAAATATCAGTTGATCCTTATCAGCATCGCTTTAATATATTTTTTGTATCATTTATATCAAAATTAATGTATTTTTCCATAAAAATGACAGCCGAATTTAATCTCATTAAAATTGTAAAGACATACTCAGATTTCCTACACTGTATTTTCGCCTACGAGTTCCGATAGTAACATTTTTTTTCCTGAGAAGCAAATGCAGTCCGAGTTATCTTTGATATTTTTATCAGAAAAAACGTCACTTATTGTTACAGAAGTTGTTGAAAAATATCGTTGAAATTAACGTTACAGTGAGATTTTAGTTATATTATTTTTCTCTTTAGTTGTAAACAAAGTCAATGTGCTGATTCTAATATTTTTAGTACTGAAAATTTCAGTACTATCCAAGATATAGTTCGATGTTTCATTATTCAGTAATAATATCCGACATATGAATACTGTAATAAATCATCTACCAAAACATCATTTCTAATTATTTCTGTATGAGTCATATGTTAGTGGGAAACATATTAAACAAACAAGGTTTATGTAGTATCTGAATCTTTTATTTTAAAATATAATTTTTATGTCTCCGCCGTAAGGCGACGGGGGCATTAAGTTTTACCCTTGTTCGTCTGTCCGTCCGTCCCGTTTTGGTTTCCGTTCATTAACATAAGTTAGCCTTAATCAAATGTTTTGATATTTGGACATGTTGTTAGCAAACACTTAAGGCAGGTCAAGTTCGATTTTGACATATTTCATTTGTGAGGTTCCTGAGTTATGCGCCTTTATAAAGTACGAATGGTTTTCGTTCAATAACTTTAGTTAACTTTGATCAAATTTTTTTAATATTTGGATATGTTGCTAGGAACCACTAAAGTCAAGTCAAGTTCGATTTTGGAAGATTTCATGTTTGAGGTTCTGAGTTATGCCCCTTTATAAAGTATGAAATAGTAAATTAAATGGTTTCTGTTCAATATATTTAGTTAACTTGAATAACTTTTGTTAACTTTGATCAGATGTTTTAATATGTGGATATCTTGCTAGGAACTTGGATAGGTGAACCCTCGTATTTGTGGGAAGCGGAGGCATCCGTGTCGTATGGGCACATTCTTCTTTTATATATTTCTTTAGTTTATGCTGTAATTTTGAAGTGAAGAGAATGCCAATAGGAGAATGCTAATACTGGGCTCTAGCTTTGCTTTTCGTAGTTCAATGGGTTAAAGCAATCTCTTTACAATCATTTGGCGTCCGTACTCCGTTTTCGCTTAACTTCAGACTGTAATCTTCACAGATACCATTGAGCTAACGCTATAATGGGCGAATAATATTGGGCTTTAGTTTTACTTTTCGTATTTCAGTAGGTTAAAACAATATGTTGGCAAACACTTGGGGTCCGTTCTCCGTATTCGTTTACCTACATATTGTTATCTTTACAGACACCATCGACCTGACTGAACTGTATAAGAGGAGTAATCGGAAAGTGAATCTCGAAATTCCTTGCTGATTGCACGTTCAGTAATACAGCCAAGGTCCAAATGATTTGTCACTTGTTGAATTTGTTTAAAAATCTTCTGTCTTAAACCACAGATACAATCATTTGCAACTTTGCGAATGTTTCTTAATAGTGCTTGAAAGCTGTCCTCATTTATTTAGCACCAACCATACAATAAAAATGGCAACAAAACAGTTTTGAACGCCGATAACTGTATAAACTCACTGCACTGGCCGATCGGAAAGTACTTAATGTGTATTTTGTGGCATGCATGAAACAAGTATGCGACGAAATACACATTTTTTTTTATTTGATTTAGAGCAAAAAAATAAAACCACGAAATTAAGAACCCTCGAAATTACATTTTGTCTGAAAAAATGGAAATTGGTACCCACGAAAATAAATGAGTCAACAATAGACAGTCTATAGCTGTTTTGTAAAAGTGCCGTCATTTTGTGACGATTGGACATTCAATATAAAATATTGCCTTCTGTTTTCAAGTTACTTCTTTTTGTTGGTCTTTTGTGGTATGCAATGCTATTTCCAATTGTGTTTTCCCTTTCTTAGTAGTAAAATTCCTACGTCTACAGCGTATGATGTATACATTTCACAGTTAATTCACTACTCACGTGCATGTGATGTGTACAGCGACTCTCTAAACAGAGCGAAATTGTTGCCACCGAAGGTACTTAGTCAGGGTTATGTTCAGCTTTTGTTATTATCATCGTCACTACAGAAATTCCACGGCCGACATCATGATTTGATAGATCGTTAAGATGTTTCGATCTCACAAATGAGACTTGACATTTTTATTTAGATTTCTCGTCTTACTGGATTTAACACTCCACGGAATTGACTTTTTCCCGGACATTCCCACTAACAATGTGACGGGTGCCGTTGACGGAGCAGGACATGCTTACCCTTTTGTAAGCGCATATCAGTTATCATCATAAGACAGAATACTTTCGGCAAAACAGTGCCGAAAAAATTTTAAAGAATCGGACACTGAACTTTAAGATCATGGGATAGTAATTTCATACTCCCAGAACAACACAAAAGGTTATGTTAAACAAAGTATAACTCATAAAAAGGTGAAAGTCGCAGGTCTGTTCATTTCCAACACAAGACTCTGTCATGCCATAATGCATATAAATAGGAATTATCATTTGGCTATATGATAAAAAAAGTTTAGCGATTGAAATTAGCCGTAAATATGAACTGTGACCTGACAAGCTTGTATTGAAAAATATTGTGACATTGACCTAAAACTACTGAAGTCAAAGTCATGATGGTCAGTTTGGTACATTCCGTTTTTCCTGCTTGAGGACGCCAAGTATCATGACGCTTTACACAAAACAAACCAGGTCTGTTGTATACAAGGAAGTAATATAAAAAAAATCAACAATTTTAACTTCAAACGAAAGATCAAGGTCACAGGTTAGTCAATTTTTAATGCGGTATTCCGTTATGTCATAAGCACATCTTGCTACGCAGTATCATGAATCTATCTTCACGTAAAAGTTCTGTCCCGCAGAATGGTGCAAGGGAAAAGTTAATACCAAAGAACACGAAGGAAACTACTACAATAAAGAGCACAAAATAAAGACTGTCAACACAGGTTACCTAGAATGGCCAAATTCATCATTTTGCCACAGATGTCGCACTATGTATTTCATCTATACTTGGGATATCATGGTGATTTTATAAGCGTCATACATTTTCCGCGCACACACATAGAAAGAGAGAGAGAGAGTCATAAAACAAAAAAGGAAAAGACTTTCAAAATGCTTTGTATCAAATGGAATGGCCAAATTCGTCGAATTTTTCACAGATGTTGAAAAAGGCAAAAGTTCCAGGATTTTGTAATAGTACTGTCCGTTCACATAATCGTCTGTCCTTCCGTTTATCCATCTGTCTATCCGTCCGTTAATTAACTCGTCATTGGAAGTCTTCCTTCATTTTTTGCCCAAGATCTTTTAATTTGCTGTAATATTTGTTTGTCCTATCTGTAGGTCTTAGAAGTGTCCTTTTCAGATCCCTGGCCTAATTACTGGCCAAAAAGGGACTAAAATGAAGTTTGCAACGGAAAATCCTTTTTTCATTTGGTGTTAGGATTACAAAATAGGTAGGCACTCATTAATAAAGGGGCTTGGTTGGCCGCGGTCGCTTAATCATAATTACTAGTTTGACACCAAGTTTTGTTGATTCGAACCAACAGTCAACGCTTTTGAT
>JAOXYJ010056187.1:0-11956 GCA_028566555.1 Lithophaga nigra
TTAAGCTTCTGTTTAAATTTCAGGTAAATCCATGATGATTTGATGAAGTTATTGAAGTTTCAAAAACTTTAACCAAAGGGTTAACCAAATGTTGACGCCGACACCGACGACGACGACGACGCCGACGACGGAATCTATGACCGCTATGTCTCGCCTTCAGCGACGTTCGTCGCAGGCGAGACAAAAATGAGGATAGTAATGTTTCCAGTGGGATGTTCTTTCAGCACTACGTCATGACGAGGTGGATCAGAAACATACCGACCGGGTGAATCAGTACAAGAAGTGGGCTGACGAGCTCAAGTTCGATGGCATTGAGTTTCCGGTCTAATTCAAGGCGATCGATTGGTTTGAGACGCTGAATGATGACATCAATGTCAACGTCTTCGGTTACAATGGTAAAAAGAAGGATGGGGATGAAGGTGAACTGGAAGTGTACCCCCTGAGGATATCGAAGAATACGGGTACAAAGCACGTTGATCTTTTATTTATAAGCGATGTTGAAAAACAGCATTACTCTTGGGTGAAGAGCTTGTCACGACTCTTGACATCTCAAGTAACAGACAACAAGGAACCATTATACTTCTGCCGCCGATGTCCGCGTTACTTTACTAGGCAAGACATCTTGGACGAGCACCTCGAGTACTGCAGTCAGAAAAAACCGGTGACGATCGAGCTACCGAAGGAAGGTGCCTTCGTTTCAATAATCACAAACGCTAGATGAAAGTCCCATTCACCATTTACGCAGATTTTGAATGCTTTGTACAGAAGATCGATATCACAAACCATCAGGCTTCTATTATTACGTGAAGTACGCATATGATGACTATAAAGCACCAGTTCTGTACCGAGGGAATGACGCAGCCAAGAAATTTGTAAGACGTATGGAGCAGGAAATGGCTGACATCGCAAAGATATACCTAAACAAGAAGTCCATGGAGATGGCTCACGAAGATCAGGAACGTTTTGACTGAGTGTGGACTGCCAGATTGCGGTGAACCACTGGGGAAGGACGAAGTTCGCGATCACGATCAACTTACAGGGAAGTATGCACACAAGTTGGAATACCGACTCCCGAGATTCCTTCCAATCGTATTTCACAACTTGAGTGGATACGACACACATCTGTTTGTAAAGGAATTGGGGTTCGGAGAAGGTGAGATCAACTGCATACCAAACACTGATGAAAAGTACATCAGCTTCTCGAAGAAGGTGGGAAACTTAGAGATCAGATTCATCGATTCGTTTGGTTCTTACCGCACTCGCTGGACTCCTTGGCGAAGAACCTGACAAAGGATCAGTTCAAGACGCTTTCACAGACATGTGGTGAACACTACGGAATGTATCCCTACGATTACATGGACGGTCGCAAGACGTTGAAGGAGACACAGCTACCATCCATCCAAAGAGGACTTCTACAACAAATTCAACAGACAGCACATCAGCGATGGGGACTATGCTGATGCTCAGAAGGTGTTTAGCACGTTCGATTGTAAGAATCTACGAGATTACCATTACCTCTACCTGGTATCCGACGTGCTTTTACTGACGGACATTTTCGAGAACTTCAGGGATGTTTGTATGGAACACAACAAGCTCGACCCTGCGTGGTATTACACATCACCCAGTCTGTCTTATGATGCAGCATTCAAAATCACTGGAGTCAAACTAGAACTACTGTCCAACCCTGACATGTAGCTCATGTTCGAAAAAGCAACTAGAGGATGTGTCGCCATGATTTTACACCGTCACGGTAAGGCCAACAATCCATACATCAGCGACTACGACAGTTCACAGCCAGCTATGTATCTAATCTATTTAGATGCCAACAACCCTGTATTGATGGGCCATGTTACAGCCCTTAACAACGTGATACTTTGAATGGATAGAACCGGAGGAGTTTGAGGGCATCTTGACCTATTCCGATGATCATCCGTATGAATACATGGTGGAATGTGACCTCTAGTATACTCGTGACTTGCATGATAGGCATAACGATTATCCACTGGCTCCCGTAAACGTGGAGATCAACAAGGTACATAAATTGATACCTATACTACACCATCGTGAGAAGTACGTATTACATTATCAGAATCTCAAACAGTATTGATCGAAGGGAATGAAGCTGACCAAGGTCCATCAGATCATCGGATTCGAGCAGTCTCCATGGCTCAGGAAGTACATCGAACTGAAAACCAACCTCCGAACTAAAGCCAAGACCGATTCCGAGAACTCATGAATAACTCGGTGTTTGGTAAGACCATGGAGAACATCCGAAATAGGGTAGATATAAAACTCGTGACCGCTTAAAAACAGTTGCTGAAGCTCGTGGCCAATCGTCGAGTCGTCTTCAACGAGAACCTAGTCGCAATTCACATGAAGAAGACGAAAGTAAAGCTTGATAAGCCCGTCTACTTGGAAAGTTGAATCTTGGATCTGTCAAAGACCCTAGTGCATGAGTTCCATTACGACTTCATGCGAGAGGTGTATGGAGATAATGCCAAGCTGCTGTTTACCGACACAGACAGTCTGACTTACGAGATCCAGACGGAAGACTTCTACAAAGACATAGCTCCACACGTCCAGGACAAGTTTGACACATCGAATTATCCGAATAAACATCCATCGGGAATCGCGACAGGCGTCAACAAGAAGGTCATTTGGATGTTTTAGGATGAAGTGATGACAGAGTTTGTCGGATTGCAGGCGAAGATGTATGCCCACAAGGTAGATGATGAGGTCACCAAGAGAGCGAAAGGTGTCAAGAAGAACGTGATCAAGCTAGACATCACCTTCGACGAGTACATAACATGTTTCGAAACGTAGCAAGAGATTCACAAGCCGATTAGCAAAGTCATCTCCACGGTATTTTCACGAGATCAACCAGGTGGCACTCTAAGCCAATGATGGCAAGCGACACATCCTGACGGACGGGTCCAGACCCTAGCTCATGGACACTATTAAATAAATGAGTAAATCGCTAATGATACTGGTGCATGACATAGTACTTCCTTACAAAGTTCTGATCAACCTGAAGTTCGACAAAGCTGTGAAAGATCTGAACATCTCACATTTCATTGGTGTGTTCATGTGAGACGACTTACCGAACAAACCATCTACTGTGGAATGCGGTATCATGAATCACGACTAGCTGAGCGGTCCTGGGACGCACTGGACGTGTTGGTTCAAGAACAAGTCGAAAAGATGTACTTAGACACTAACGGACACCCACCTCCAAACGAACTGAGGAGATACCTCGGGTTCCCTTTTCATTACAACACGGATGAACTACAGGGGCGCGCGACGGTGGTGTGTGGACACTTTTACTTGCATTTGCTAAAGGAGTTGTCAGACGGGCGATTGCTTGATGACGTGGTGTTTGATTTGTTACAGAAAATAAATAAACATGGTGGATAAATTTGGAAGTTCGAGAGAGAAGCACATAATTCTATCGAAGATCTTTCAAGACCTCGACATGAGGGATCACCGTATCACCAACCTGGCAAAAAGAACAGAAAGCAGTGCAGATGCTGTGACAAGATTGTGGGTCAATCGACAATTCAAAGATAACATGGACGAACTCGTAGAGTTACAAAGTTCAATCAGATAAAGATGGAGTTGAATCGCATCGAGAGGAAATATGATGACTAGATAAAAGGTCTCGATAAAAATCTGCGAGACAAAGTGGGTAAGACAGAGTGCGTTTCCACTAACGGGACTAAGATGACTGTTGACCTAGATATGCAGAATCATCCAATTCGTAATCTTCCAGACGGGAAGCGAGCAGATGAGCCAGTCACTAAAGGATGGTATGCGAAAAACTTGCAAAACCTGGTAACAGACCTCCAAGGCAGGATCGACGCCATCGAACGTCAAGTCTTACCACACGACTGATAGGTCTAGACATGAACTCGTTAGTGATGTACCTATCATATGAACGTACTATTGACTCATTTAAGGCATGGCATGAAAACCGGGTTGATATCTTAAACCTTTCTGGTCTTGACGGACGAAACCGGAAAGCTTGCTGAGGGGGTTTACTGCAGATTGGACTGTTTGATCCAAGAGTTGAAGGTTGCATTTTATTTTAATAAATGGATGTTGAGAAAATTTCCTACAATGAAGCAGCTGCGAACAGACACAACCACTATCTCCTTATCCAGAGATCGATCAGAAGTCTCATCGTTTGGGAATCAGACGGCGGTTGACAACGTTGATGAACAACCTTCTCCTTATTCGAGGTGGTTGGACTACGATTGTCTGTACGTCTTCGGAAAATCGCTTCATCAACCCATCTACCAGCTCCCACGCAATGCCTTGCAGAAGAGATTTTCGAAAGAAAACATACGCCAACTCCTCTCCATCAAAGACAATTGTCCCTATTAATTGCTTGATGTTGTCGATGCACAACTACCGCCGAGGAAACCTAGTGGTATCGATGCATCATTCTCTCTTCGAACAAGGCAATGACGTATAAGATCCGCGCGAACTCGACACGGCCCGCAAAAACCTGAAGGTATTCGAGGACTTGATGTTGAGCAAACAGAACCAATGTGAAAACTACTATGTCCGAGGGCGACACAACAATGTTGACTATTTCTACCCTTGTCAGAACTACTTCAGATTTAAGAGGCAGACCATCAGGGAGAACGCCAACGTCATCTGTCTCTTCCAGCAAGACGCTAGGAACCTCGACAGTATCCATCGCGACTATTGCATGGACCTGACCATGGAGTAGTTCAAGATTGCCTGTCCGAGCCTTACGGGTTCGTCACCATCGATCTAATTAGGCGAACGGGAGGTACCGATGCAAATTCGATGAGTTCTACTGAGTCTGAAATAAAATATCGATTGTTACAAATACTTTCATGTAATAAACCAGTACGCGCTGGAAGGGACCATCATGAATGACAAGGACAATCTCCTGTACCTACACTTCAAGCCAGTCGGATTGCAGCGCTGAACAGATAGTTGAGTGAAATGCTCTGCGGAACATCACCTCAAGCATTTCAGAGAGATGTTCGACGGGGTATGTAGTTGTGAGGAGTGACTACGTGACTTACCTGCATCTCGGAACATCGCGCAATGCTTTAAGAAGGCGATCTCATGCACGAGGACGTTTGTAAATGCAAGTGTAAGCACCAGTGGGAAAATTTTAAGTACGAATATCAGACATTCATCTGTGTCAACTGTGATGCTGAAAAGATTACCCAACCTTTCGCTCACAATGATTACAGTACATTAAATGGAGGTGTGTCTAAAGTTAAAATCCAAGAGAAACCGAGGCGGGAGAGACATGTGCTGACGACACATGAACCTTTCACAGAAGACTCCTTCCCAACACACTCTCAAAACGAAGATGCTGTGTTGGAAGACATGTCAAGGCAAGGCCGTCGACACTTTTTCTTTTCATGGAAGACTAGTTGTCAGTTTACCCTATAAAGCGTTCATCACAACGCTTTAAATAAAAAAAGCGATGTCATTTATTAAGATTACCGATCCCAAGCAGCATGAAGGAGTTCCAGGATGTCAAATACAAAATTCGAGCGCATACCTTACCACAGCGACTTGAGAAACACAGGTTGAGCAGTGGTAGAAGCAAAAGAGATGACTGCTTCTCAGATCAGCAAGAAGATCGAAGACCTGGCAACAATACCCACACCGCTGTCAGCATTACCACCCCCTCCAGAATTTGCTGATCCATTGCCCATTGATCAGACAAGCATCCACACGATCCTTGGACCCCGAGTAAAAAAGTGTCTCCAACTTAGTATGACAAACGAGGTAGACTATTTATTTGGGTTGAGATCTCAGGACAATGGCATTCTTATTTGAAGCAAATTAGTCACCTCTGACGTAGACGATATCCTTGGGGACGATGTGCGGTACAAAAAACATCCGGACTGTGGGAGCTCATTGTCAGGGGGAGACCTTTGAGCTCGATGACTTAGACAACTATGCTGAGATCTTGAAGTTTCAAGGTAATGATTTCTTTCTAGGACTCCTAAAGCTAGTAAAAGTTACAAGTGGGAGAACATCGTTTAACACATATACAGACAGGTAAAACAAGGTAGTGGTGTGCATACAGTCTATCTACATTTAGTTTCGACAACTGTTGGATTAATAAGATCTTTACAGAGCGTCCTAAGAAACGAGATTATAGCCATCCTCGATGTGATGAAACGGCAAGGATGGATCAACAATGAGGAGTACATGTCAGCGCATCACAACAACCTATAAATAAAACATGCTCCATACAAAGAGAGATTATCGTCGGAAGTATATGTACGGTGGTCGAGGCCTTTTTAACACTGTCACCAAGTACCTCGGACGGGTGTTCACCTCTTCAGCTGCAAAAACGCTGGGGAATAAGGCGCTGACTGCTGCCACTGATGCCGTTGTGAAAGGTGTTGAAAAAGGTACTACTAAGGCTGTAGACCATGTAGTCAACAGACTGACCAAGAAAAAGACGACTCCTCAACAAAGAGTCAGATTCAGAGATATTACCAAACCAAAATCGAACTAACACATTTCCAGGAGTGGCATTGCAACCATACACGACTTCATGCAACCCTATAAATAAATACATACACAATGTCTGAAATCGCTGCTATTAAAGAACCTTTGGTCTTTAATGAAACTATTCCAGGAATATGAGTACCATGAGTATAAACCCAACAAAGGGTCGAATCTGAACAGAATCAGCATTGAAACTCAGGATCTTTAACCAATCTAGCTGAGATTTATCGTAAGACGACTTCAAAAGAACGATAGAATAGTCTACCAAGATGCCGATTTGATTTCAATGGTCAACAACGCCGTCATGTATCTGTTCAAGACTATCAGCTACAATTTTTCTGGACAGGCGATCGAGACTCTCAGGCACCCCGGACTTGCCACAAGCATGTTTGGACCTACCAGGGCGACTTCTCCAAGTCTCAAGGTCTTAATCAGCTATGGTTCAAGGATTTATCTCCCGATGCTGTAGCTGAAAACACCGAGTTCGCTGCCAGGAGAGGTTATATCATTGCAAAACCAGTCGTCAAAGGTTCCTTCTCATTTGCTATCCCGTTGAATCACATCTTCGGATTTGCACAGGATTACGACAAGCTAGTGTACGGATTCAAACACGAATTGACCCTTGTTCTAGACAGTGACAACGATGCCGTGTTTAGAGATTCCAGTGTCAATGATGTGGCTAAGATCATGTTGAATAAAGTCTCTTGAGTTCGTCCCTCGAGTCCTACCTTCTGATGGAACCAAGCTATAGTTGTATAAAACGATTGAAAGCAAGGCCAAACTGGACATTGGTTATCGTATGAGACAGCGCGACTCTATAGCCGTTCCGGAGAACACAACCTTCAGTTGGAGGTTAGCTCCTAAAATTAGTCCTGAAAAGCCTGGATGGGTTATCATAGCGTTCGAGATCGACAAGGATAATGATCAGACTGCAAACCCTGCCATCTTCAACGACTGCCGATTACGCAACAACTATGTAACACTGAACGCACAAAGGTATCCCTGCTGTGGACTACAATACCTACTTTACTCACAACAGGGTGGCTAGAGTGTACAAAGAAGTGGCAGATTTTAGGAGGAAGTTCTTCAACATGCATTATCTCATCAGCAACCCCAAATCACCCCGCTGATTTCTCAGATCTGTGCCCGCTGTTTGTTTTCTATATCAGTTAACAGAGTGAGAAAGTCGAGGATTCCGCAGTGGATATCTACGTCAAGGCTGAGTTTGATCAAAATGTTCCAGGTAACACTCAAGGCTTTGCTCTCGTCATCTCAGACAGGATTCTACGGTTCGAGTCTGATGGTACATCAATACAAGAATAAATAAATGAGTGATCTATTGCAAAGAATTGCTGACAATACCAACCCAAAATAAGGGTTCTCTTTCATTGCCTCTGGGCATGGTAGTCGAATCACTGCCATATTTAAACCATCTGTTCAACTGAAGAACGGCAGAAGCTATGAAATGACCTTAATCAACCTAGAGACTTATTATTCTTTTCCCAACATCCATCCGGGAAATAACGTCATTCGCTACTCGCCCGATGAGGGACAACCTAGTTTATCATCACGTTGAGCACCGGGCCTACGGCATCGAGGACATCAAGAATAATGTTTAGCAACAACTTCGACTGAACAGACATAAAGCTAAGATCATCATCGGTGCTAACAGTACTTTTGAGGCAACTCTAACCTTAACTAAAACCTATCAGGTGGACTTTGATGTCAACAAGAGCCTTAACACGGTACTGGGGTTCGAGCAAAGAATTTACTCATGCGGATAGACAACAGACAGTTATACAGGCGAGAGCATCGCTAATATCATCAGCATCAACAGCATTCTGGTCAATAACGACATCATCCATGGGAGCTAAGTGAAAGGTTCGCAACAGTCTGCCATTACAATTTCTTTTCAAATGTTGGACCGGGTTACAAGATTGTTCAAAGCCCGCAAAACTTAGTATATTTACCCGTGACGTTGCACACCATCCACCACATGGAAACTTACCTCAACGATCAAGACGGAAATCCAGTCGATCTCAGAGGTGAGCATCCATCCATTCGCTTTCATCTTAGCGAGGTATAAATAAAATATCTTACCGCCAATATGGTCTTAACTTGACAAAAAATCAAGTTGATAATTTAACGAGACGTTAAGAATGGTTATCCAGTTACCATTCGCTTGTCCCACGGAAACCTATGGGGAGAACACAAGATGTTACTCATCAGTCGACAGATTCAAAAGATCACCAACCTCCCACAGAAAGGTAAAGGAAAGGAGCGCCAAACAGTTGAAAAAGAACATGCAGAAGGAAGGTGGTTTCTTACAAATATTTGCCGGTCTAGCGATAAGAGCCCTTCCCATGGTCGCAAAAACCATTCTGCCAGCCTTGTGTTGGTGCATTGAGCATTGAGTGGAGTAGCAGTCAACAAAGTGCTTGGATCCGGGCTCAATCTGAAAAGTCTGTATGGTTACACCTAGTGGTAACGGTCTCTCTATCTCAAACCTTCCAGAGTGCGCATTACGCAGGGCGATGGACTGTCCTGAAAACGCAAAGAAAGATTCTACGAAGGATCTGGACTCATCTTGGGGCCCAACAGTCAGTTCAAGAATGTTCCAATCCTTGGTATACTTTTGTAAGTCCATAGATAAATAACCCACGAATTAGATTCAGCTAAGGAGGACTATAGGATTACAACGATTGAGACTACAGTGAGAGAGTTGGACGCTGAAATAGTCAAATACGCTCGACTAACAACAATCTACAACAGACTGGATAAGGTCATGTCTGTTGCGTTGGGAATTTGTTCCGTTCTGAACATTATTTTCACATCTTTGACGGGTGGAGTTCCCTAGCCGTCATTAACTCTATCGGACTCTTGGTGTCAACTCTGATCTCTAAATACGTATCAGACAAAAAAGAAGAAACACAAAGACATAATGTGCTTGGCCCAGACCCACAAGTCTCAGATCGAAGAAGGATTTAGCAAGGCTTTGGAGGATGGCAAGATTACTCAGAACGAATTTGTTGGGATTGTCAAATGCCTGAACTTTTACTACTATGAGAAACAGCAACTACAACTACCTTCGACGACATTCAGTTAAGACCTTACTGCGCACGCGCCGTAAAAAACCGGCTGCATCACTACACACATCGCAGATGTGCTCCGTTCGAGGCGGTTTCCCCATTGTGATTTCTAATCCAGCATGCTGGATAGGAAACCCCTGGTCCTTGTTTTATGCGTTCCTAACAAGGTCGTAAGAGAAGTACTCCTGCTTGGACTCTTTACTCACTTTAAATCCTATGCTTCTTACGAATGCTCCTTCCACAGCTTCCTTCTCTTTGTTTTTTCTAGTACAAGCCCATGCCTTAATCGTTTCTCCTTGCCTGTTTTTCATTGTGAGGATTTTACTTTTGCCAAACTTACCATCCGCCTCTACCACGCTCAGGATTTTGTAAATCACAACCATAGGCAAGTCCTTCCATTTCACAGCTGCCTGATTCTGCTCCTGCACCTTTTCCTGGAAGGTATCTTCGCTGATGAAGTCTTCCACTCCGCCAAATACTTTTCCAACTTCCATCTTCTGTACAAAAGCCATTGTTTTATTAGGTACTCAATTGAGACACTGTTCGTTTACATCCATTTTCAGTTTTCGGGTGCAAGTACCTTACCTTTGCCTGAAAAATAAGCGTTTGGGGCAGAATCCCAATTTTGACACTACTGAAGAGTCTCCAAAACGGTAGGGGGAGAATCTATCTTAGGGAGTTTTTCATAGAGAGTTTTTCAATCTCGGGCCGAGTCAATATAGCATTGTATATTCAGACAACACGGCTATTTAATAGTAACACCGTTGACGAATTTCAAACATATTCCTACACTGTATACTGTGATTCCTCCTTTGCGATTGCTCAAGTTCTATGCATTCATATACACACTAAGAATATTTGTGTAAGTAAAGAACAAAAACTAATAATCCAAAATTTATTTTCAGAAAAACTTTAAGATCAAAAGTTGAAATGAAGTGAATAACTAACATCGAAATTGTTATAAAACATCGGTCACTTGATATCAAAGAATACTAATGTCAATTATTTGTGGTGTCAATTTCATTTCTGTAATTCGGAAGAGTGGAGAGCTGAAAATTTTGGTAAAATAACACAAAACAGTATTCGCTCGCTTTTGTTCTGCAGAAAATGATGTAGCTGTAGGATAATACAAGGTATATGTCTTGGCACTATTTTCCGCCCTGAATACATAAGAGGTCAGATATATAGATATACAGTGTAAATGGAAAATTAATATAAAAACCCATTTAATAATAATAAAATTGATTGTCATAAAAAAAAAGAAAAAAAAAAGATTTTTTTACTTCATTAGAGCCAACACGAAGATTTATTGTATATTTATCTGAGATATTTGAAGATTGATTGATTATTGTTCATTTAACAATTCTTTCATGCATGCAAGTTAAAATATATCAACTGGTAGGATCTGAAAAGCAGGGAGACCGGGAGAAGGGATGGATAATTTTGATTGCCACTGGAAAACGAGGGCGTATTGGGTAGGGTAAGAAATTTAGCCTTACAACAGGCCGTATCCACGACGATGTTCAGCTTCATCAATGGTGGATTTTGTTTACTAAAAATAATTTTGACTATGGAAATTACTGACATAGTGTGACATTGTCACATCTTTTATGATTTCGATTAACAGTAACCTGTCTTAAGGTCAGTTCATTAGGTCAACAACATGCACTTCCATTCATTTACTATTTATGAAAATTTTCTTTTCTCTGTGAGATGTGTTAATTACATATTTAGAGGTATATGCACTAATGGTACTGTACTTTGTTTTTGGACATTTATAAGGAGTCAAGGAAAAATTCACAGAAAGGAAGGAAATACAGCATATTTTCACAATCACCTAAAATTTTGTAGATTTGAACCAACCATGTACCACATTCAGAACAAATTTATGTCATTAGTGATGTTATGCAAAATTCGTAGCTAAAGTAGGAACCTTACTGTTCCCGGCTAAAAGCATAAAGTTTTGAGAAACAAAAGTCTTTCACACTTTCTGACTCTGTTGATCTACCATACAGTATCTTTAAGTAAACTATTATTCATGAAAAATATATTTTCTAAAGTTATAATGTTTCAAAAATGTGATTGCGGAGAATTTATGTATTATTGTCTTTTTTCTTTAATTTCTTGGAAAGAGAGAGAGGTTAATGTTTGCTTTTGTGTTTAATGTATGAAATTAAACTGAAAGTCTAAAGTACTATAGGTCTGACACCAAAACAGTATTCTTTATTGTATTTAGAATATTTTGTTTTAACAATTAACATTTAATGTTGGGATTATACACCTACAGTAAATACAGGTGTAATGTCTGTTTAATTGTAGCCTTGAATGCATTAATTTTTGTCCATATATTA
>JAOXYJ010056297.1:0-11956 GCA_028566555.1 Lithophaga nigra
CTTGTTCTAAAATTTTGAGTTGTGACATATCATAACGTTCACAGTTGTTAATATTGTTGATTGCCAGACAGGATGTGATTATTTTGATTGTTAACGACCTGTTTTGTAAAAAAAACCATATTAGTCACGACGCTTTTATTGCAAGATAGAGTTGTAACATAGTTCAGAATCAAAAGTGCTTTTGAGTTCATGAAGAAATTAGGTGCCATGACCTTTGTCGTATTTCGATAGTGCTCACAATGCAGTCCAGTGATATGCTATATTCGGTTTGGAATGTGATCTTTCGCTGCTGTTTGATTTAATTGACTGGTTGGTGTTTAATGTCCACTAAGCAATTGATTCGGAATTTCTCTATGGACATACTTCTGCCTGTCATTTTTTCCCCGAAATCCTAATATATATATATATTCTTTATTTGTATCCTGAAGGAGAGTTTGGATTACATTAATATTAATAAAGTTACAATAATTTAATGCAGTGTTTGAAAAGAAAAAAGAATAATAATCAGTCTTTCAATGTATATGAATCATAGCGTATTAGTAAAATATCCGTTTCAATTTAACTAAACGTTTATGTATGATTGAAAATTTTGCAAAATTTGTGTACATATGTTACACAAAGAACTTGAAATCTTTCCATATTGTCACTGTCTAGTTCAAAGTCAGTTTCACATGACAGCAGTGTGTAGCATAATGCATCATCGGGTTTACATCCCAGAAAAGCACTAAAAGTAACAGGGTCAATATTTATGATCTCAGTCCAGAACTCGTCTCGAATGTCTGACAGATAATCACAAGAACCAATGGCGTGTATACATGGGTCCTTGAACAGTTTACCGCATCTGTGACATAGCATGTCATCAGTATCGTTACATATCAAGCAGCACAGTGACACAACATAGTTCGCTTATTTTTGAAGGTGTGGATGACTTAAAGCAACTCTCCAGGCGATGTGCGGTTTATAAGTCTGATGTATATAACAAAAGCAGCGAAAGTCATATTCCTCACTAACACGTTGTTTCCATTCATTAACTTCATGGATACGGATAGCACTGTGAACAATTCGTTTCCAAGTTCGCATAATCGGAAATTTTGCATTTGAGAGAAACTCCTCTAAAATGTCAGCAAGGTTATATTTCCGGAAGATTTCTACACAGTCGTTTGTAAACCCTAACGATTTTTTTATCACCACTTGCATACTGTAATGTAAAGATCCTAGTAGTATAAGGGGACAGTTTAAGTCGTATTTCTGAGGAGGAGCCCGGAAGTGACGTCATAGACCGGAAGTTGTATACTGCGTATGCACGGCCGGAACCGGAAGTGATGTCATAGACCGGAAGTTGTATATTGCGCATGTGGAACCGGAAGTGCATTGACCGGAAATGACGTCACCTACTGTTTCTGGTAGGCGATTTGTTGAGCGTTCGGGAAATCGTGTCTAATAGAACTAAGCAACAAATCGAGTATCTTCTCAAATATCTTGGTTATATACATGGGACAAGGGAAATACCACGGTATGAATTCGTATCATCTTTTGGTTTGTTTTCACCTTTGTACAATAAAATTATAATGCTGTTTTGCCACTCATTGGGATGTACGCATGTTCTAAACATAAATTGAATAAGTGACATAAATGTTTAATGAGAAGTTTTCCTCCATACTTTATATGTTCGTACGAAATGTTGTCATGTCCACATGCTTTGTTGTTTTTTAGATGCATGCATAATTCACATACGTCGGATAGCTTGATCATTGTGTCATCATTGCTTTGATCTTGCCTAGCAAGTTCCCTGATTTCGAAAACACGTTCAATTATTTCATTTTCACGGTCAGGATCTGAGTAAGTAGATGGTGAAAATACATTCTCGAAATGATCAAACCAGATATCACATATAGCGTTTTGATCTGTAAATAAAATATCCCCTTTCTTTAAGGCGGCACATGTTGACGGTTTCTTTTTACGCTTATTTAATATAGTCCATACTGATTTCTGATCAACATCAATATCGTCATCAATTTGTTTTGCTACCGCACTTTCATAATCATCTATCGATTTTCTTCGCGCATCTCGAAAATTGCCTTTTTGCGAGTTTATAATGAAAAAAGTAAGCACAATGTTTGACATAACAGTGACAGTTAATAATCCAGTCAATGCGGCTAGTACGCATTGCATCACGAAGAACAGTCAAATTATCGTTCTAATAAGGCTTTACATGGCGTTCAAAACGCTTATAAGGTAAAGTCTCCATTTCAGCCTTTTTGATTGCGTCTACAATTTTGGAGTAGTAGCATTCTATACCGTTGGCATCAGTTACATGCGGAAATTCCACTGCCCACAGATTCTGCGATACACCGTAAGTATAGTCCATTATTCTGTTCGTTGCTCTTGCACGATTCCAAGAAACTGTAGGCTTAGAAGTGTGTGCATACGACGGTAACGTGTGTGACTGAACAATAATGGAACAAAATACGGGGCGGTAATCCGACAGACTATATGACGGTGATCTAATACTTCCGCATTGTTTCAATCTACTGTTCAATAAAATGTGATCTATACATGTTGACGGCCCGCCCTCGTATGACTGAAAAGTGGCGACCGGTCCTTTGCAAAACAGTTCCATATTAACTGAGAACAAATTATGTTGTTTAATTAGCGAGTTGCATAGTTTTGTTCTATCGTTATCTGTAACCATGAGTCGTGGACCACTGAATTGAGCGTTAAAATCACCCATTAAAATAACTGTGCCTAGTTCCTGATATACTGATGCCAGCTCAAAAAGAAGTTCAATGTGCTCCCTAAAGCGTTCATATGAGTGTGTTACAGCAGTTAAGTATAATGAGAATATAGAATAAATTTCTGAACCAAGTAAGTTTACTTCAATCTCAACAATTCTGTCACTGTCCACTTCAATTACAGTGGTAGATGGGTAAATATCTTTGGAAATAAGAAGTACAACTCCAGACCGTATATTATTCGACAAAGCGTCGGGATTGCATTCATCTGATCCTTTTGCGATAGCTAAGTAGCTCTCGTCGATTGTATCGCGTACATGTAATTGAAACGTTCTTAGCCAGTGTTCTGACAAAGCACATATATTGACTCTTAATTCGTTCAAACATTCAGACAAGTATGGTATGCAGGAAAATATACCTCTGCAATTCCAGCACATTATTGAGAGTTTATTACTAACGTCCATGGCCTGTTCCAGTAGTATGCTCGTTCAAAAATTGCTCCCAGGGTAACCATGGTTTCATGAAAATTCCGTCAGCCCAGAAATTTGGATGTTTAAGTAGATGCTCATCATCCGTTACAATGTTCAATTGAGCTGCCGCAGTTCTTTTTGACGGTCTTTGAAAATACCGCAAAAATGTTACATTGATATTACGATCAGACAGAAAACGGCGCATGGACTCTTCCGACGAGCACGACTTATCAATACCACCAACATAAAATCTACTGATGCGTCTCGGCTTACGCACAACTCCTTTAAATTCAGACATTGTAGGATTACACATTGATCTAGGAAAATGGACGGGAATACTCCCAGTAGTTTTAACATCAGTAATATTGGTTATCATCATTTGGTTCCATTTCAGACGTTTTGTCTGTAGTACATGTTTTGTAACTGTCATTTTTTACTGTGACGCCATTCATATTCATAACTCTCTGAGAATGACAATTTTCAGAGTTTGATTGGGACAAGTTCGTACTTATACGTCTTCCAGGAATAGGCGACGGTTCAGTTAACGGAACAGAATTTTTAGGGGGCGCTTCACTCGCAACCACAGCATACGATTTTATGTCTGGATTATTCGCTCGTTTAATATTCCTTTCAATTACATTCACACGTTTACGTATTTTAGGGATTGAAGTAAAACACGAATCTATTATGGATGGAAAGCTTTCGAAGACTGAGTTCATGTCCTTAAATTGATCATTTATAACTTGTACACGACTTTTTGAACTGCAAAGGCCTGAGGCGCGCGAATCGTTGATCTTAGTTATACGAACGGCTTCAGAGTTGAGTCGAGCTTTAAGTCTTTTGTAAGTAGCGATGTATCGTCTATCTTGGTCTTGCATTTGTCAATGGTACTCGTGTTAGTTTTACTAATGCCCTTTAATTCGTGTACATTTGATTCTAACGTAGCACACCTATTTCTCGATTCATTTTGATCACTCTGCATAGCTGACTGGTTTGTTAATAGCTCCTTTATTTGGTTCTCAAGATGACAAACTTTTTCGTTGAGTTTTGTATTTGTACTTCTTGTTAGATGCAGTTGATTCTGCAAGTTATTTATGCGTTCCTTATGGTTATTCAGGTTAGAATTAAGTTTTTCGTTGTTGGTTTGTAATTCACTAATTTTACTGGTCAAAAATGAAGATTCTTTTTTATGTTTAGCTTTCATTTCAAGAATTGAGCTTTCAATTTTAACTATGGACTAACGCAATCGGTAATTTGTATCTGGGTATGGTGTTGACATACTAACTTCAGGGTCAATGATAGAATTGTTTCTTACAGAAGATTTAAGATTCAAAGTTTCTTTGAGGTCATCTGAGAATTCGACCTTAGTTGCCAGACGTAAGACAAAACAGTCATGACATAGTTTGTTTATCAAAGGTTCACCGTTTTTAGTCTTAAGATGAATTCTTTTTTCTAATCACCTATAATTAATCAATCTATATGGCTATATACACCTGGTTGACAAACTGGATTAATTAAAAAAAACTTCACAGAAACTCTTTTAGAAATAGAATAATGATTTAATTATTCATATTTTCCTATTACCGTTGATTATTATTGATATAACCAATATCACGCTAATTATTTACTTGTACGAAAAGACACCAGTTCGAAGACTAATTATCCCAACTCCCTATCCTCCTAAATAAATAAACAAGCAAACACAGAAACGACGAAGATTTCTGCAAAAATTAAAAGAAAAAATATTACTATGAAAAGTTGTATAGATTATGCTTAATTCTAAAAAGAAAGAAAAAATACATTAACGAAATGCACAATGATGCACTTTTGAAAAAATGAAAAAAGTAAAAAAAAATATACTCGGTTTTAACAGTTGAATATATAAAGAGTTCAGGTATTTTCGTGGTTGAAAAAAATCAAGTTTGATAATCTTCACATATTTATACATTACGTCCGTTTAATTTTCCCCCAGCTTACGTTTGCGGAGTTAAAAGTTGTTCTAGTTGTTCGTTTAAGTAATATTCAAATGTGATCGATACGGAATACACACTCATTGATTACTATCATTACTATGACCACTTGTTAGCATATTATACATTACTAGGATAATATTGATCTTTGTACCCGATTTACTTTTTACTGATGGACGCTCCTGTCATGACCTAACCTCATAAGCCACGCCCGATTAGGTAAAAATATTAGAGCAATCATTTTCTCTATAAAAGTACATTCAGAATAAGTGTCAAATGTTTTTGGCAGTCTCTAATATTTGTTATCCATATTCTAAAGTGTATGTATAAAACATTAATTTTTAGCTCCAACATATAATTGAATTAATTCTTGCAAATGTAGGTTATTATAAAGAATATATTTTCCTAGTAATATATTAATTAAAAAAAATTGTTTTAAAGCAGTATAAGATTGTTTATACAACAGAAATGTCAAATATAGATATGACACAATAGGGTCCCTAAGGTAATATTCTATTATGAGAGCAATCAAGTAAGATATGAGAGAAATTGTTTTTACAGTAATGTCCTTGTTTAAATTGAAAAGGATTATAATGGCAAATATTTCCAGGTTTGAATTGTAATTAACCTTGATATATTGAACATTTTTGTCCCTAAGGTAAAAAAACACAAACTTGAGTACAACAGAAAAACGTCCGAAGACCAAAGTAACCAGTTGTCTTCTTCTGAGTATAAGATAGTTTTCAAAATAGAACTCATTCATCATCATCATGTTCATGGAATACATGTATTTGAAAAAAAAAGATCTGTCTGCCATTAAAGTATGCATCGTTATTAAAAATGCATGCAGTTTCTGTAATAGCAGGGAAATCCTGTGTTTTTTCCAAGTAAAATGAACAAAAGTAATTTGCAATTTAATTAATTACTTTGCAAAGTAATTGTAATTTAATTTATTACATTTCATAAAACCTGTTACATTTCATTAAACCTGTTACTGTAATTGTAATTTAATTGACACCTTTTCTAATGTAATTGTAATTTAATTAATTACATTTTAAAGTAATTGACCTCATTCCTGTCTGATAGAGTATCAGCCGCGACAGATTCTCTTTAGCCTGTCGTCTGGAACGTACCTCTATCTGAATGATATATTTTTAAGTCGATATTTAGGGCCCTAATAACCCATGTAGTTTACCTTCTTGTTCATGTCTCTGGTAATAGCATGTCCAGTCGGAATATTTTTGAAAGTTGACTGAGAACAAGATCAACTTTGCAGGTTTGTTCCTGACATCCTTAGTATTGATGTCCTGTAAAATATCTTTGTAGTTAAACACTTTAAATGCAATTGTTTAATTAATGGTATGAAAAATAAGTACGGCGGATTGGGCTTTGAAGTATGGTATATTATCGACTGTATTGATATGTGATGGAATATATTTCTTGTGTTAAGTTCGACAAGCCTTTGTTAGTGTATTAAATTTTGAAGAAATACCGAGTTTTATTATCGTTTTAAGTGACTTTGGAGGGGCCCGAAAAAAACTTTGATTAGTAATATCTCTACTTTTGGCTTTCAGTTTGTCAAACTACGATCAGTGACATGTTACTTTTGAACTTCATAGAACAGTGAATAAAGATTTGAGAGAGGAAAGGAGTAAGAATATGATGGATGGCAAGAGCATATAATGACCGTGGCCATGACTTCTTAATTGACGCTTTACAGTGTTGAAAGTCCCATCCTTTTAAGGGCTAGATAATATACCAACACTATCGTTTTGTTGTTGCATTCGCTTGTATTTGCAGTTTCAATTTACTCCTCGATGCGACAATTATCTGAAAGTTGCACTATAGCTATTATATAAGTGACGTTGCTCTATCTCTGTACATGAGTGAAGCCAAATTTCATAAAGATTGAAAGGTCGAGGTGGTTTATCTACCCATCTTGAGTTATTTTGACCTATATATAGTATATATATGCCTATTATGACTCTTTGCGCTCCCATACCAACCTTGACCAGAAGTTTGCACGATAGACTCTATTATACGTATTGTTGCTCTACGTGTCGGTATTACTGAGGCCAATGTTCATAAAAATTGAAAGATGGAGACGGTTGCCCTGTATCAACTTATTCCATTGCCCTATTCCCTACATACCTTATAATGAGATGTTACTCTCCACATCAGACCTTAAACGGAAGACAGCAATATAGCCGCAATTTTTATAATGTTGCTCTGCCTATCGACATAAATCAGGTCAAGTTTCATAAAATATGAAAGGCCGAGGTTGTTAACCTACACGGCTTAATTCCTTCTACGTATCATACCCTGTCACATGATAAATGATACAAAACAAAGAAACAATAGAGGTATAATCCGAAAATGCAAACACCATGCTAAAACGTTTTACATCTTAAGGTCTCAATTCTTGGTTGACGCATGAACAGACTGAACTTCTACCACTTAGAAGACCTCAAATTTGTAATTGCTCTCCTATAACTGAATAGCTATTGATAAGTAGTCATATAAGCATTGGATAGAAGTGGACAGTTTCAAAGTCTCTTAATTGATGCCATTTGAGGACTCTTTCAAAGCGAACTCATACCCTGTCACATGACAAATGATACAAAACAAAGAATCAATAGAGGTACAATCCGAAAAAGCAAACACCATCCTAAAATGTTGTGCATCTTAAGGTCCGAATATCACTTCAACTTTTTGCAATTGAACATGCCAAAAATTTTCACTTCTTCAATGACTTATGATTTTTTTCCACTTTTTCAAGATCTGAATTCTTGATTGGCTCATGTACAGACTAAACTTCTACCACATAGAAGACCCTAAATTTGTAATGGCACACCTATAACTGAATGGTTACTGATACCTATTCATATAAGCAATGAACAGAAGTGAACAGTTTCAAAGTCTGTTGATTGATACGATTTGAAAACTCTTTCACAGCGACCATATAGCCTGTAACATGACAAATGATACAAAACAAAGAATCAATATAGTTATAATCCGAAAATGAAAGCATCACGCTAAAATATCTACATCTTAAGGTCCGAATATCAATTCAACTTTTTGTAATTCAAGATGCCAAAAAATTTCACTTCTTCAATTGATAATGATTTTTTTATTTTGCAAGATCTGAATCATTGGTTGACGCATCTACCACTTAGAAGACCCCAAATTTGCAATGGCACACCAATTACTGAATGGCTTGTGAAACCTATTCATATAAGCATTGAATAGAACTGGACAGTTCCAAAGTTTCTTGATTGATGCCATTTGAGAACTCCTTCAAAGCAAACTCATATCCTGTAACATGACAAATAATACAAAACAAAGAATAAATAGAGGTATAATCCAAAAATGCAAGAACCATGCTAAAATGTTCTACATATAAAGTTCCGAACATCAATTCAACTTTTTACAATTGAACAATAAAAAAAAATTGACTTTTTCAAAGGGTTATGATTTTTTTCCATTTTTTCAGGATCTGAATTCTTGGTTGACGCATGTACAAGTAAAGTTTGAAGATACCAAAGTGGCAGCCAGAAACCGTAAATCAAAAAGAACATACAACGTTAGGCCTAACATAGACACAAGACATAAGTTTTACATAAAGACAATATATATCCAATACAGTATGGATATCGCGCAGAGATCAGGAAGTGCTGACCCCTCCGAAGCAGGATGATTATTCTTGATATCACGTTTTGTGTAAATATTTGTTTCTTGTTTTTGTGTTGTTCCATGGGATTGTATTGTTATTAACTTTATTGTGCCATACATTTGTATGTGTAATTTGCGCTTTATGCTCATTTTCTTCATACGATTTTGAAAACTGTGGCTGACTTTCGAATATTTATACTCTGGATAAACAACTCCAGAAATCTATATATCAACGTAATAACTTTAATAAGAATGTCGATTCTGTATGATCAGAGACACATTAAGCCATAATTATATATATCTCTGATATATAATTGTCAGTTATATGTTCGATGTAGACATCAAAAACTGATGTAAATTCTTTCATGGTTGAAATTCTATCGAAAGGTTTTGTTACACGTTAATCAGTCTGACAGAGGCAGAGATTGCCGTCAGGACTTGTCAAATTTACACCTTGTATTTTGCATCTGCAAGTTCAAACTCTTATGAAGGGTAAGTATAATTAAAAGCTTTGTACTAAATGTGAGAATGGTCCACACTAGTAGAATGAAATTAACTGTAAACTTGTGTATTTGTTAAAAATTAGGAATTTTTCATTCGTTTGACGTACATTTTACGTGTGTGAAATATGCGCGGTACCTTTGATAAGCAAGCAGCACAAGCACTACAATATTTTTTCTCTACAACAGCTAGGATGCTTTAATGTTCTGTGACAATAAATGTATGACTTAAATACTTGGTGAATTTGGTCAAACTATAATTAATAGTATACTCCGTCTAATTTAAACCTGATTCTCATATATAAATTCATCTTATTCCAAAATTTGTTCACTAACAGAAAGCAACGGTTTTGGATGTTCCTATCAATTTAGACTTTCCACATATATTTTTTTTAATTTCTTTTGTCTTTTTCTCCTACCCAATTTTATATTTCTCAGATTAGTTTATACTCTATTTCCTTTACTCAATTTACAATGACGTCTTTTCCTTTGTATTTTGATTTATGGTATCAATATTAAACTTTTAAAGTATGTCTGTAGGTTAATCACGGCATAAAATTGTAGCTGTAATTAGGGGAATCTGACTGTGGAATAAAGCCATAAGACACGCAATGCTAAACTTGTAAAACTGTATTGGAGATTTTACAACTCATGCAATCAGTTACATGCATAGAGCACTGGGCAGTTAGCCCGATTTCAGGGAATATTTATATCTTATAAACATATTTTGCTCAAAATGTGAATGCAAAAAAGCAAAATGGGGACATTTAAAATATGACAAAGAAAAAATTATTTACTAAATGACTTACTTTTGCTTCTGTTGTGAGTAAATCTAGATAGTATTAAGCATTATTGAGAAATTCTTTTTCAGCAGATAAAAATACTGAATCAAACTTTAAAATTAGCGTCACAAACATAATGTCAGTTTCAAGGACTTTTCTTAAATTATAGCTTCAAAGGCAGTACATTTAAATAAGGTACATATAGATGCATCATGGATATTTGTTGACAGACAATAACCATTTTGAGTAAGAAATTGATCGTAGACATAGAAAACCAACATTATATACCTCCTACATTATCAAGAAGGATATCCTTGAGAATAACAAGTGGGTCTTTTCCCCTTTTAATAAAGTTGATCTACTTTCTCGTTATTGGATACCCAAATCAACACAAGTGTCCTTACAATATACGTCATATTTTCAATTTTGATTCTACGACGGTAAGAGAAGACACAAGTTGCTTGTCTTTGGAAGAGAAAAACTAATTCCAACAAAACCCACACTAAGGTGGATGTTGTTATGATGCTAGATTTTCTGATAAATATTATACATGTATTTGTTGAATCCAGAGAACTTGTTTTCCAGCTGACATCAGGGTACCATTTTACTACAGGTCGTACGATTTACAACTAATTGTAAGTCCTGTGCAATTCATACAAATTATGATCACTCATAAACTCCTACGACCCTTAGTGAAATAGTCTCCTGGTATTTCAGTGGATATTAACTGTGCACCACTTGATCTTGTATTCATAAAAGGCAAACTTTATTCACGGGTGGTTGAAGAAAAAGGCGGAAAAATAATGACTACATGTATCTGTTAAGATAAAGTATATTTGTTGGTTTTTTTATCGTGGGAAGACAGGTTTGGGTG
Organism: Lithophaga nigra; assembly: GCA_028566555.1. Classification (NCBI taxonomy): domain Eukaryota; kingdom Metazoa; phylum Mollusca; class Bivalvia; order Mytilida; family Mytilidae; genus Lithophaga; species Lithophaga nigra. Next base: position 11,001 of record JAOXYJ010056297.1, read on the forward strand.
TAGAAAGACCAAGCGTTACCGAGGAATGACAGGTTTGGATATAGAAAGACCGAGCGTTAGCGAGGTCTTTCTGTCATCCAAACCTGTGACCCCGAGGTTTATCCTATCACCAGACAAACCTGAACATAGAACATCATCAGAACATACTTCCTGTGACTTGAATATCATTTTTTATACTTTTACGTAAAATATTAAAAGCCTTTTCTACCCCCCAAAAATCAATGGTTTGATCCAAGTAAATGATTAATTGTTATTCCAGCCACCAATCAACTTATACTGTTAGAGGCATTTTTCCTCAGTTTAACATTTTAACTGATTACGATTTTAGTTTACAGTCTCAATTAATGTTTGATCCTTTCTCCGTACATTATTGAAGTACCTTTGCGGACAATTAGCAGGTTGACTAATGTTAGTGAGCCAAATATTTGTTGCTGTCTAAAATTCGTTTTGGAGCAAAATAAAATAGCTACTGCACATCAACATGACTTAATGAACAACCTATGTAAGTTTGACAGAATTCCCATAATGTTTGAATCAGAAATTCATATACAATAAAAAAAAAGAAAAGAAAAAAGAAAAACAAAAGAACAAAAAACCTACCCCCCCAAAAAAAAACCAAAAAAACTGGTTCCTACTAAAGAATCTGCATAAGTCTGGTTTAATTCCATTTATGGTATAGGAGGCACTGATGTTAGAAGTCACCGCCTCCAACTTAAAGTTCATTATGAGTTAATGTAAAAACTGGCCTTTTTTTCAAACAAATTGATCAAAACAAGGTTGCTTATTCATATAACTAGTATCTAATGAATCCTCTGTGCATTTTATTTGGTGGAATTCCCATCAATGGTTCATAACTTCATAATGGTTAAGTCAAAATGGCTATTTTTTACCTGCGTCGCCAACGGCGGAAGCAGGTCTAGTAGCCGCTTGACTCCGTCCGTCTGTCCGTCCGTCCG
>JAOXYJ010056406.1:0-11953 GCA_028566555.1 Lithophaga nigra
CGGAGCACCTGATCTCACCCCCGGTTTTTAGTGGGGTTCGTGTTGCTCTGTCTTTGGTTTTCAGTGTTATGTTTTGTGATCGGTGTTTGTCTTGTGTCTATGTTAGGCCAAACGTTGTATGTTCTTTTTAATTTACAGTTTCTGGCTGCCCCTTTGGTATCTTCGAACTTTACTGATCCCATGGTGCCACTTGTCCACAATAGACTGCTAATGGAACACACGCCCAAGCCATTTATTTATGGCCTAGAGGAGCACCTAAGAATGAAATGTTCTTGAAGGGACCATTGGGTCCGAGTGTTAACCCAGAACCATCGTAGAATATCGCGTACCCTGTTTCAGGTACAATCCATCGTCATAGATTTGTGGAATTTTTGCTGGTTTGAAATACAAGCCGTCACCCTGAACGTTTACACAACATACTTTTTAACCTTTCTCGAGGTATAGTCCAGATCCGAGAGCCTTGTTTATGGCTAGACCACCAAGCCACTCCAAGTAACAACTCCTTATTCCGGTAACAGGGTTTTCGCTACCATAGGAAGAGCTGTCATAGCCAAACCAGCCAACATGGGTAAGAAACCACTATCCTTTAGCATGTTGGGCCTCAACTACTTCTCACTTAGCTTCAAAACCCTGCCACCTTTGCCGCGCTGCAACAGCTTGGTAATCCTTTGAATCTGTCAGTTAGTAAATAAAATCTTGTGTTCCACCAACAGGTTTTCATGCGACATCCGGATGCTGGTCGGACATCCCTTCTTTCCAGCTCAAAGTTCAAACCGTACTCTTGATAGCTCATTTATTTACACTTGCACTTCACGAAGATTAAATCGTATGGCTAAATGTTCAGCTCTGAGATCGACTGGATTTCCGTCTTGATCGGTTAGGTACGTTTCCATACGGTGGATGGTGTACAACGTCACAGGTAAATACAGCAAGTCGTGCGGGTTTTGAACGATCTTATAAGCCGGTTCAACATTCGGAAAGAAATTGTAAATGGCCGATTATTGCGATCCGTTCATATAACTTCCACTGATGTTGTCGTTATTGACCAAAATGCTGTTGATGCTGATGATATTCACGATGTTCTCACCCTCTACGTAACTGTCTATATTCTTGTCGAATGTATACGTTCTTAGCTCGAATCCCAGCACCGTGTTAAGGCTGTTGTCGACATCAAAGTCTACCTGATAGTTTTTGCTCAGGTCAGAGTTGCCATCAGCGTATTGGTATTGGCACTGATGATGATTTTAGCTTTATGTCTGTTAAGTCACAGTTGTCGCTGAACCTTAATGGTAGATCAGGTTGCTCCCTCATCGATAAGTAGCGAATATTGTGCGTCTTGAATATGCTATTTACTAGGAGGATAGTGGGTTAGAAATAAATATTGCAAGGCTTTTTTTTTTAAATTTTATTTTATGATGCAATATTTCAGCATTAACTTTAAGCCTGTAATCTGAAGTACACAAGGGATGCAAGAGTAAGACATGTTTTGATGCAGCTTGTACCAAAACTGGTGAATTATCTGCCAAGCCTTAATAGTTTTCTTGTTATTGCCATTGTGACCTCCATCAGATCCCTTACTTGAACTTCTGATGGCACATGCATCGCTCGGGAGGAGGAAGATGTGTTCTATACATTTTCTTACCACCGATTTTTATTTTTTTGAAATAATGTAATGGACGACCACATTGGCTGTCGCCAAGAAATATATTAGTTGTGCCTTGATTTTGTTCTTACCAAAAGTGCAAAATGTATCATGAGTTATGTCGATATTCAATGTTAAGCGTAACCACAGTACACAAGAAATATCTTGATGGATTGTCGTATTTTCGCAGGTTTCTATCATTTTATACAGTGGCTATCTTTGAATAAATGGCGGCAGAAATCGAGAACTGGAAAAATCTTCCACTAACAGTCGGTGCAATTGATGAAAATTCCACGGAAATTCAGGCCATGTTCTGAACCCAAAAATAAAAATTTCTCTGAACATCTACATTTTCACTGCGTTCCTACATAGCTTGTGGTAGATACGTTTGGAAAATATGTCAAATCGAATCCCGATTCCTTGGCCATCAGAATGTTGCCCAACAAGTTGCTCTTATGACGCATGTAAGACGAAATAAAGAAGTAGACTTTCCAGATGATCTTGTTCTTTTAACCCAAATCTTTTGAGATACCTAAAGGGATATCCTCTCATGATGCCGTACAAACGTGGACAAACTACCAGAGAACATGGGTATATGTCAAAAATATTAAAAACTCACTAATCTTATTTTAGATTAAAGAGGTACTGTAGATCATACAATCGGTGATTTGAAAAATTATAAATGTCATGGATAGGCTTTGGATGCATTCAAGAACGAAGCCGCGGTAAATTGTACAAAAATGTACTGCATTTGAAAGCAGACGCTAGAACCTGTTTCAGTGATTTAGTACAATAAAAGTACAACCAACCATGCAATTTTTTTATTGATTACACTACTTTGAGATGGCCCACTAGTAAATTTACCTGTAATTGTCATCTTCAGTGTACACAGTCAAAGTCGTATACTTTCCTAAAATGTCTATTCGTGTACTCACACTCCTGAAGCGTTTCGTCAAAGACCAAAGAATCCCTGATAGCAACAATTTTAGACATTGTGTATTTATTTATTTATAGGGTTGAACGAAGTCGCGTATAGTTGCAATGCCACTCCCGGAAATGATATGCAAGTTTCATTTTGGTTTAGTGATGTCATTGAATCTAACTTTTTGTTGGGCAGTCTTCTTCTTCTTGGATGAGTTCAATCTGTTGACTACGTGATCCACAGCCCTTAGCAGCACCCTTTTCAACACCTTTCACAGCAGCATCAGTGGCAGCAGTCAGAGCCTAACTCCCCAGCGTTTTTGCAGCCGAAGAGGTAAACATCCGTCTCAGTAACTTGGTGACAATATCAAAAAGACCTCGACCGCCGTAAACGTACTTTTGACGATAACCATTCGTTTGCAGCATGTTTTATTCAAAGGATGTTGCGATGCGCTGTCTTGTACTCCTTATTGTTGATCCATCCTTCCGTTTCATTGCATCTAGAATGGCTACGATCTTGTTTCTTACACCATTGTTTCCAGTTTTGTAGGACGCTCTGCAAAGAACTAATCGATCCAACAGCTGTTTGAAATCTGAAAGTAGAAAGATTGTCCGCAACCCGCTACCTTGCTTCAATGGTTTTTATATGTGTGAAACGATGTTCCTCCACTTGCAACTTTTACTAGCTTATGAATCCTAGAAAGAACATCCTTACCTTGATACATCACACCCTTGAACTTCAAGATCTCAGCATAATTGTCCAAGTCGTCGGGCTCAAAGGTCTCAGGTCTCTTCCCGACAAATAGCTCCCAGAGTCCGGGTGTTGCTTTGTATCGCACACCATCCACAGATATCGTTCCCTGTCAAATGACCAGTTGGCTTGAGGATGTCATTGTCCTGAGATCTCAATCCAAATGAATGGTCTGCCTCGTCCGTCATACTGAGTTGGAGATGTTTTTGTGCTCGGGGTCCTAGGGTCGTGTGGATACTTGTCTTAGCGATGTGTAATGGATCAGAAAACTCTGGAAGTGGAGGTAGCGCAGGTAGTGGTGGGGGTAATGTTGGAAGTTCTTCGATCTTCTTGCTGACCTGAGAGGCGGTCTTCTCTTGTGCTTCTACAACATGTCTGAAAAACTTGGTAAGATCGAGGCTCAACCCCTGTTTCTCAAGTCGCGGTTGTAAGTTGTGTGTGCTTGGGTGCTAGAACTCCTTAGCAAGAACTTCGCGCTGCTTGCGATCGGTAATCTTAATAAATGACATCGCTATTTTATTTACACCGTTGAGGAGAACGCTTCATAGCGTTTGAACAAACGCCCATACGTTGCGGTGAACTCTCCACAGAGTTGAGGCGATTGCTTCATAGGGTTGGAGTGAACGCTTCATAGCATTTCTACAAACGTCTCATAGCGTTTACTGTGTCTTTGAACCATATTTATCAGTTTTGGAGATGTCCTCCCGACAAATGCGGCCTCTGTAAAAGTGTCTAAGGCACATGTTCTTATTTGTTTTACATTGATGAGTGCATTGGTGACCTTTAACAGTCTTCACTTCAAAAATTGTTTCTCCCGGATCTTAACTTTAGGCATACCTCTACCTAATGTACTGTGATCATCGTGGGCGAAAGATTGGATAATCTTTTCAACACTGCAATGGACACAGATGAGTCTGAAACGCCTAAACTCAAAATCTTCCAACTGCTGCTAACACTTGCATTTACAGGCATCAGACCGTCTTCTTAGCATTATGTCTGAGATGCAGCTAAGGCAAAAGTAACCATTCCTCACATCCGCATACCCGGTCGGACGTCTCTCTTAACTGCTTGAGGTGATGTTCCGCAGAGAACTTTACGCACCTTCATGTCCAGCACGGCAATTCACCCGGCTTGAACCATAGGTATACGAGGCAGTCCTTGCTGTTTGCGATGCTGACGTTTGTCCCTTCCAGCTCGTACTGGTTCATCAAATGAAAGTATCTGTAAGATTCCATTCTTTATCTTAGACTCTGTAGAACTCATCGATACCTCCCGTTCACCTTGGAGCTAGTGAGGTCGATAATGAAGAACCCGTGAGGCTCGCCCCAGCAACGGTTGCACAAGGTCTTGAACTCCTCCATGGTCTGGTCCGTAAAGTCGTCGCGATGGATATGGTCGAGGTTACTAGCCCCTTGCTGGAAGAGGCAGATGAAGTTTTCCCTGGTGGTCTGTCTCGACAGTCCGAAGTAGTTCTGGCAAAGGAAGAAGCAGTCGACATTGTTTTGTTGCCTTCTGACGTAGTATTCCTCGAATTTGTTGTGTTGCTCAGCATCAAATCGCTGAACACCATCAAATTCTCACATACATGTATCTTCGGTTGCACGTGCTTGCACCTTTCATCAGTGACTCTTTGTCCAGTCTTTTCTGTCGTTGGAATTCCCGAGGGATGTTTTTGTTTAACCAAGGTCTCAATACTATTTATCCTATCCTAGTTTTCGAACATCTGCGTCTTAGGGTTTTCATACTTTTTTGTCCACTGAATTAATCCTACCTTGCAGCACAAGGGTTAAATCTTGCCAGTTTTCCGCATACCATCTCTTACTAAACGTCTCATCCTCTCGTTTCACCACTGGAAGGATACGAATTGCATGATTCTGCATATCTAGATCAACGTTCATCTTACCCCCGTTGGTGGAAATGCATTCCTTCTTACCAACTTTGTCTCGCACATCTTTCTCGAGACTTTTGATCAACGCATCATATTTTCTCTCGACATATCCAGAAATTATGGTCATTTTGCTAATTTGCATATCAAAATAGCGACAGCCTTGTCGAAACAAGAATTTCCATATATAGGCAAAACATCCGCAAAGACTATGCAGACCAATTGCCTACCTAAAAATCAGTTGTACAAACCAAAGGGAACAATAAACAACGAATGATCTATGAAAAAAAGCAAACTCGAGGTTCCTGAGCTAACTGAAAATACGAAGCTAGCAGCCTTTTACAGTCTATGTAAAAATATTCAAAATGTCGGAAATTCGTATTTTTTGTCAAATTGAAATGAAAAATTAGCTTAAAATATAATAAGGCGGCAAATTTCACTAAACTGATTCAGTAAGTTGAAATTATGATGATTCTTAAACAACAAAACCTTTTAGTACTAGGTAATAAATTCGGGGTTCCAACATAAGACAAACTTGCATCATATTTGAATATGTACAACCACAAATTAACAATATCAACATGACATTTGTAATGTAACCGCGTGGGAAGTTTATATTGCGTTACTAATATCAAAATAAATGACAGAGAAACCACCAATGTTATGTACAGATGATTTTGGCGAAAGTTTTCAACCCTTTATGAAATGTGAGTCGCGTGATAAAAATCTCATTTAAATGTCATAAATATTAATGAACAAACAACTACCATTCATTTCTGGCTATGATGCGGTTCCGCTTCATCGTCATCTGATTAATCTTCGTTTGTTTATGCGGTCTTTCAGTTATTAATTGACCCACCGCCTGACCTGCTTTCTGGTGTTCCCAGGTTGGTGACACGATGATCCCTCATGTCAAGGTCTTGACACATCATTCAGAGAATTGTACTTTCGCTCTTGAACTTCCAAATTTATCCACCATGTTATTTATTTACTGGGATCAACGATCTCACCACGTGGACAAACGACCGCCTGTCCGACAACTCTTTAAGAACATGCAAGCAAAGGCGTCCGCACAACACCGTCCCACGCTCCTGTGGTTCCTCCGTGTTCTAATGAATATCAGCTCGTAAGTACTTAATCATCTCGTAGGGAGGTGGGAGTCCGTAAGAGTCAAAGTATATCTTTGTCGACTTGTTATTGAACCAGCACGTCCAGTGAGTCCCGGGACCGCTCAGGCTGTCGTTATTGAAGATACCACATTCGACGGTACGCAGTTTGTTAGGTACGTTATCTCGCATGAACACTCCTCTAAAGTGCGGAATGTTCAAATCTTTCACAGCCTTGATGAGCTCCATGTAGGTTAGCGCTTTCTAAGGAGGTAGTATACCATGCACCCATATCATTAGCTATTCACTCATTTATTTCATAGTGTACGTGAGCTAGGATGTTGACTCCGTCCGGCATGATGTGTCGTTTGTGATCTTTGGCAGAGCTCGATCTTGTCGATCCCCTTGGAGCAGATGCTATAGAGATGACTTCTGATGATGTTCATCGGCTTGTAAATCTCCTGCTGCGTAACAGGACACCTCTTGTACTCGTTGAAGGTGATGTCTCACTTGATCACGTTCTTCTTGACTCCCTTCCCCCTCTTGGTGACTTTCTTGTCTACATTATAAGCGTACATCTTCGTCCAAAGACCTATGAACTCCATCATCGGTTTGTCTTTGCACTCGTCCTTGAACATCCCTTCTTGTTAACGCCTGTCGCGATTCCCGATGGATGCTTTGATCGGATAGTTTGATGTGTCCTGGACGTGTGCAGCAATGTCCCTGTAGATGTCCGCTGTCTGGATCTCGTAAGCCAATCTTTCTGTGTCCGTTAACAGGAGTTTGGCGTTGTTACCATATATCTTCCGCATTAAGTTGTAGTACAACGGGGTCTTGACAGATCCAAGATGCAGCTTCCCATTTAGTCTGGCTTGGTGAACTTAAGCTTGGTCTTCTTGATGTGGATCGCTGCCAGGTGTTCATTAAATATGACCCGTCGGACAAAGTTTGGTTTGGCCACGAGCCTCAGTGCCTGCTTTCCGTTGTCATGAGTTTAACGTCGACCTTCTTCCGGATGTTCTGCATCGTCTTGCCAAACATCGAGTTATTCATCAATTTGAAGAACCCCTTCTCAGACTCGGCCTTGGCTTTCGCTCGAAGATTGGTGTTGAGGTCGATGTACGTCTTGAGTCATGGAGACTGAATGATCTTCTGTAATTGTGCTTTAAAAGAAGTAAATGTTGAAAGTATTCAGGGAATTCCATAATTTTATTGTTGCGATCAGTTATCCGGTTGAGACAGAACAAAAGAAATGGAAATCTTTATTTTATAAGAAGAAAATGGTGTATGCGTTTGTTTACAGAAGTTGTTACGTGCAATAAAAGTTAAAGAATTAATAATGATACAGTTTGTTTACACTCATATCTAAAAAGCGTTTGCAAAGTCACACGTACAATAATTAATTTTATTACAGTTAAAAATTACAGTAAAGGCCGAAACAGTTGGTCTAAATAACTAAGAATTCGAATATCTATAAATATCTTACAAATGAGTAAAAGATTAATCTATGATTTCCCGTATTTCCAAATTTCGAAAACATACCGTTCACCAACGAAATTATAAAGTTGGGCGGTATTTCCGTTAAAAAAATCGGGTACAACCTGGTTAGCGTGCTTGATTTATAGTATAGCATATGGCATGGTTTTGTTTCATTTTGAACCGGAAAAACATCTAAGCAGACTTGAAACCAAAAACAATTATAAAAAATAAAATAAAATAAAATGAAATCAACCCTTTTAAGATACTTCATGAGGAAACCTGTTTAAGGTAGCAAAAGTCAGCGAAATTGATTGTCAATCGAGAGCATTTAAATCACCCGCATACTGCGTGGATTATATGTAAAGAGAGATAATCGTGGTAATGTTAAAAAAAGCATCATCAATATACATGTAAAACAGTATTTTTCGCGCAAATTAATCTACTTTTGTTTACCAATAAGAAATGAAAGTTTTGAGTTGTGACTAACGCGATTACCAACTTTTAAATTAAAGTTTTAAATCTGACCGACTTTCTGTCAACTGTCCTTAGTGATGGAAAATCAAAGATTTAACCTACAAGCACTAAAAATAAAACCAAATGGAAATAAAAATGGTTGTTTTATTTGTTCTCTTTACTGTATACAAAATATACATACCTCTATCCTGCAAACCTTATCGCTCAGCCATTCTTGAAATACGATGCTTTGTTTCGCTTTATCTTCATCTAGTATGTGCCTATTTTTAAGAAAATTGATTTTACTTGCAAAGCGATCTTTACACTCTACACTAACTGTCGATGCTATTCCCAAAGTGGCGTGTTCTAGTTTTGTCCAGTTGTCATAAAAATCGGGATTCGAAATAGACTTTGTACTATGGCAGTGCATTACTACATTTCTGATAGTTTGAAATGTCGTCAAGAATTGCTCATCACGTGAATTTAAATTTTCGCAGTTTCTAAGAACACAATTTAGTAATGTTATATCCAGATTAGAAACATCAATATTTGTCTTTGATGAATGTTTGCAAATGCACGTCTGTTTCGGATAGCGATGTTGTATAATACCATTACTATCAAATAAGAGTTCAAAATGCCCACGGGATATTACTGGTCTAGGCCGATGGCTTCCTTGTAAACATTCACAACAAAATGTCATTGAAGACAAGTGAAATAATACATGCTTATTTTTGTTAAGATAGGATTCTAAACGTGTACCACGAAGGAACATTTTCTTGAAAAACTTTCGTACCACTGTAGGAGCTATATCCACCAGAAAAACAATAAGTCGATAGAAATTCTCCTCAGGTTGGTCCATCTTTTGAAAATAAAAAAACAAAAACAAATAATAATAATTATAATAAATATACTATGTAAAAAAACTGTATAAAACTTAAACTTTATATATTTAATAAATCACGTTGTTACGAGACGTTAAACGTCATCGACAAAATTGGAGGACGTCAATTGTATTTTCACAAACTAATTATCGAATATTTCACATGATACCATACATTATTTTTAATTGTAATTTAAAATGAAGTACGATCGGATTGGACGAATGGATAAAGTCGTTAATTCATAATCAGTAGCAGTACACTGCTGTCCATGCTAACCTTCTTCCGAATTATGTGTTAAGACTTCCGGTCATCTCCCAAAGATCGGTTCTTTCATAGCGCAGATGAATAGTAGGTATGGTAGTCACGCTAAAGCTGAAATTTGCTGAAAGGTGACAATAAAGCACAACACAACAAAATCCTGAAATATATTATGAATGATAATGTATTAAATTATTATACAGTAGATGAAGACAGTTTATATCTTTGTTATGTCTGAGTATGCCGTCATTATCCCGCAAATGACAAATTACATTAAAGCGGTTCCGAGAAGAATGTTTTATATTTTGGGTCTCCAAATATTTGTAATTATTGTAAGATTGTTTGCATTTAATTTTGTAAAAAGTATTTATGTTCGGTTTATATATATTTTGCTCAGTTCCGTCGTATAAGACATTGAAACATGCCTTCAAAAACCCCAATAACCTTATTTTTTTCTAATTACAGCTTCTTTTATATGTTATTTTTCTAATTGTAGTTTGTTTATAACACATCATATATTGATAGTAAAAACGACATCTCTTGCACTCCACATATACTCGTTTCCCTTCCAGAGGCAGATCGGTTGAAAGAGGAGAGCTGTGAAGACCGCCATCTTTCTTGAGAATTTTTAAAAGACACCCGCATATATTGGTACGACATTGGTCTTGAATTCTTCCTGTTCTGGATAGGACTTTTCTCCTTTTCAAAATACTGGATTTGGACCTGTTTAGCTTTTATACCAGGAAAAGCATGAATATGGGATTTACATATCAAAAGTTTTAGAACATTTTGTTGTCTCAAACCTATTACTTTCTTTTTGTTTCATTTGACGTCTATTGATTCTCCATTTAATTGATAATTACTAAATAAATTAATTTCTGGAGAGTTTCTTCGTTGCGGTTCGAATTTTAACTATATATTTTTAAAAATAGACTTCATACATGTACTTAGCAAGCATGAGATATTCATGCTTAAAAGAGAATTTAGTTATTTATTTTTTCTTGAATTGTCAATTTGGATGTAATTTTTTTTCACAATTCCTTCATTTGATATCCCTGTCAATGACACTCATGTAATATTTTCTTTAAAATGTGCCTTTTAAAAAAATTCGTGATGATAGATAATAATTTTTCATAAAAGATACATCTTTTGTATGGCAAACATTGTATACAGTGCATGCATGTTATTACTAAATGGAAAGTAAAAACAACAAACAAACTAATCTATGAATTCAATAAATTCAATACCTAACAAAACTAGAGACTCGCTCGATTCTAAACTGCCCTCACTGTACGAAATCTCCAGTCAGCATAAAAAAAACAAACAAAATAAACTTGGTGAAAGACTACATCATCATTTTATTCATCTATAAGTACATTTGCCATAGTGTTTAATATAAAATTACACATGTATGTGGCCATTTTGGAATTCTGAATGGCATGAAAAAGAAACCTGGTGATGATTGTTGATCAATCACGAACAATAATGGTTTAGTTATCATTCTTCTTTGCAAAAAGAAGGCCTAAAGTACATTTCCAAAAGGGTTCAAAGACACACTGTCCCACTGTGGCGATCATCTAATGATCATTCATGAACAACGTCACATCTGTTCCAATTTCCCATTGAAGCGAATATTAAACTATGGTCTGAGGTGGCTACAGTCTTGTGACTCTTTTTATCATTAAAACACAAACTTGGTAAAAACCATTCAGTGATCATTCTTGATACCTGCAGTCTTTTCCAAGAAAATCTTTGAAGTACTTTTCCCATAGGGCCCAATGTTAAATTATGTTCCACGGTGACGATGGAATTCCAATCCGCATGAAATATAAAAACATTGTAAAGGATCACCAAATAAACATTCATGAATTTCGGTTAACTATCTTAGTTCTTTCCGAGAAGATCTTCAAGCGTTTTTTTTCAGTAGGGTTCAATTTTCAGAATGTTCCTCGGTGGTAATTGATACCCGCAGGCTTTCCTAGATTTTTTATTTCAAAAACTTTCTAGCTTGCCCTAAACTTTTGTTTAGGCTAAGCTAGAACAGTTATCACGTCTAAGTATTTTTGGGGTTTTTTTTGGAGTTCTGAAGCATAAAAACTACCTTCACGTAATTCGTTATTCAAGTCTTCTATTTTATACGTATTGGCATCAGTCATTTGTATTGCGTTAATTTCAAACACATCTTCAGTCCAATTAAGAGTATTTCCTTTTCAAATACTCCTTTTCTTTTGTTTATTCTAACCATATATCCAAGCTCAAATTTTGGTTTACCAGAATTCGGGGATTCAGGGTATAGATTTCTAAGCACTGTTTTCATTCTATGTTTTACTTGCTTCGACTGGCTTCATTTTAATTGACCTGTGTTTTGTGTTATTATATTGGTTAACCAATTTTGGAAGAACATCAAGATACTTGTGTGTTGTTAGCACTAAAATACTACCACATTCTTGTTTTTATGGTTCGATTAAAACGCTCAACTACAACTGCCTTTCCTTCATTGAATGTGTGATACATTTTAATATTATGTTGTTCCAGCAACTTCTTAAACTTCTGGTTGTAAAACCGTGCTGAGGGGGC
>JAOXYJ010056516.1:0-11953 GCA_028566555.1 Lithophaga nigra
AAACGTCATGCAATACATCATCATCTAATGATAATATATCTTCTAGTTCTGCTTCAGAAAGTCCGTTCGAAGCTGAAACATAAAGCTAAGAATCAGAGAAATCGTACTAGTTTATAGCTGTAAGTGAACTACATTTTGTATTATATTTTTGAATTGCTTTTTCACATCATTGCATTGTAACTTATTCATGATCATCACTAATAATATCTAAGTTATTTATTTTAACGATTAAGTTCATCAAAGTTTTTTTTATATAAATTCTAACTTCTCGTACAGGTAAAATATGCTAGTTCCAAATGGAAACATTACATTTACCTTAACAAATTAAAATAATATTTCAAAATCAAAACCAATAAACTAAACATGTTACTGGACATCAATCTAAGAAATGTACACATACTAAAAAACGCAAAATTTTAAATCAAAAAGAGCGCGTTTACTGATAATTTAACGTTTTCATGGTAGACTTTTTCTACCTCAGTAACATATTTATTTCACGAAAAAAGACCTCTTCTCTATCCTGTATTGTGTTTCCAAAGAAAAGTGATTAATAACGGTTCGAATTTAAGTAGGATATCAATATGCAGTATTGGTGCAGTATTTAGTTATATTGAATTGTTATTTCAGCAAATCTATATTACAATTATATGTTAAAAGAATCATTTAAAGTACAACTGTTTTAATGCAGCTATTTCAAAACTCTATTTCGACATGTTAAGGTATCCTGACATCTACCCAAAGTTTGATTTCAAAACTCTATTTCGACTGTAAAGGTATCATGACATCTACCCAAAATTTGATGTTACACCGGGTTACATGGATAACGGTCCGTGCTTTCCTCGGCCAGCAATTCTTGGAGTCACGACATAGCTGAAATATCGCTAAAAGTGACATTAAACACCAACAATCCCACCCATTTCAACATAGTCTAAAATAAAACAAAACTATTACACAAACCTACGGTAAGGTATCCTAAAGCTCTTTGAACAAATACGGCTCCATATTTCTTCTCAAGTCGTCCGAATAAAGCGTTGATACTCTTCCGGACGGTATCTTGTAGCTGTGTCTGATTTGTAGGTGCATACGAGTTCCACGTTATAGCTTCATCAAGGGACAATTTAAGAAATAATGCTAAACTACAAACTCTGAATTTTTCCATAATGATTTCTTCCTGTTTTATTGTCAAAGTTCTGTTTTTCGTATTTATCCACGAATGTACAATGGTAACTGCATCGTCCCCAGAAAGATTTTTCACTGCGATGAAACACTGTCCTCCACTGTTTTGCAAATCATCTGCGTCGCCTAACCGGCTTTTATTTTCTTTCTGTTGTTGTTGATCAGGTCCATCATTAGTGCTAAGTTTTTCCTGTTTTATTCCAAATACAAGTTCAAAATTATCTCTTGCATTTCTCGAGAATACAATGTTGTGAAGTTTCCGATTTTTTTATTTTGTCTCCCATATTGTCTTTCTACTACCATAGTAATGATGATAATAATATTAATTGCAAAGTTATGTACCATCGAGATGCAAGATAGTGTCTATGTAGTCCCTGTATTTTATTATTGTGTTGTGTGAACGATGTGGATACGCATTTCGTGTCAGTCATAAGTCATGTCACCGCAAATATACGATTTACCATTCCTACCACCTAACTTAATCCACGATGTCTCTTATGGAGGGAGTGGGGGCTCGCAAAATTCGATAAGTCAAACGACTTTGCCAGGCCCCTTGTTTTGTTTTCTGTATTTTCATGTCCCATTAATAAATAACGATTATAGGTCAACAGGCAATTATTCGTTATTCATGTCCCATTAATAACAAATAATTCCCTGTAGACCTGTAATCAGTAGCTGTCTTTCAATGTTACCAGAAGCTTGTCAAACTTTATATCTTTATGTTTCTAGACACCTATCAAAGTTCAGTCAGTTGGATAGCTATAGGAATTCTTCACTTGTAGTAGGTCTGATAATCACTACATAGATAAAACTTGGCTTACAAAAACCCAACAACCCAACGAAATTACTGCTGTAATTTTGTACACTCGATTAATTGACGTCTTAATATACGTTCGATTTTGTTTCATGTTACGCGTCAATACAGAATGTTGAATTACGAGGTATATAAAACAAGTTCTTCAATTTCTCCCTAATTCACTGGCAGTGATATGCAGCGAGCATTTGTTTTGTAAGAGATTCGCTTACAATATTTACTTAGATTTTTTATAAATGAGTATCATTTCGATTAATGCAAAGTTTGATGTGTTTTTTCGATTTGGACCATTCCAAAAGTGTTTTTGCAGTAGATGTTTGGACAATGTCTAAATCTTTCAATGCTCATTTCAGTTAAATATGACAAAAACTGAGATACATGTATTGTATTGAAAATAACAACCGTTAGCTGCCAGACAACGTAACTTATCTGCAAAACTATGGAAAGTTCTTTCATTTTTTACTTAAATTGTTAATTCGCATCTTCG
Source organism: Lithophaga nigra (assembly GCA_028566555.1). Classification (NCBI taxonomy): domain Eukaryota; kingdom Metazoa; phylum Mollusca; class Bivalvia; order Mytilida; family Mytilidae; genus Lithophaga; species Lithophaga nigra. Next base: position 2,478 of record JAOXYJ010056516.1, read on the forward strand.
TGCCGACATCTATAGGCAATAGCGAAAGTTTGGTTCGAGTTATTCGATCTAGGTGTATATCGATTATCGGACACGTCTCTCATCAAGAAAAAATGCCACCTAGCTCCAGCTGATGATTAAATAGATGAATGGAGACCTAACCTTACATGAACTATTTTGAGTTAATTTGTCGATCGCGTTTGCAATAGATTCCAGCGAAAGCAAACTTAAATGTAGTATTACGTTTATTTGTAGGTTCCATTTTCCGCGTTTTTAATGCCGCTATGCTTGATGAATTTATACATTTATTTGTAAAAAGTAACGCCATGATGTGTTTTACTTTTTAGCTTACCCTCAGCTTTGAGAGTATAGCCGATTGTGGTCCTTCCAATGTGGAAACGACAAGCTTTACATGTTTGGTTGGTAATTTCTGTGGAAGCCATGAAAGATCCGACACTCCATTTTCTGAATCTAATTGGTCTAACGAATCTATGAAGACAACCAGAGGGCATTTCTCGGACGCATAGGACAGTGATTCTTGGAATTTCCTCACCAGAATACTTCTATTCTGAAAAAAAGATAAAATGAAGTTCAGTGTCATTACTTGGATAGTACATTGTACTTATCGTCCGAGAGGGAAAAAACACAATTCAAATCACACTCAAGTTTAAGAAATTAACACGTGCATTAATTTAAATTGAAAAATAACTTTTGGCATAAAGAGATAGGTTCATGACCGTTAATAAATATATCAAGATAATGTCTTTTATATTCAAGACAAAAAACTTATTATGACAGAAATAAAATTCTATTATTCCAAGAGGAGGTTGAATACAAATAAATGGAAAGAAATTAGTAGACGGATACAAGATATAATAATAACATGGTTCTACTAGTACAAACATACAATACGGCCTGCCGAAAGTTATTATACAAAAGCTAGGAAAACGATTTCAAATTGACAGCCTGTGTTGACTCCTAGGTAGCTATCGCTGAAAGCTTGGCTTTCAAAAGGCTGTAAACGATAGAAAGCTTTTCGCCAGCCCAAAATATTTTTGCCAGCAATCGTAGCTAGCTATTGTTAACACTAGAAAGCTTTTGTTAACCACTCGTCAACATTTTATCTGTCGGGTACAAGTACATGTAGTTTGAGGACGTAGGAAATATACAAAATATAAAGGAAATCAATTTCATGCTGCATTATGAAGAATGGAGATCTTTAAATTGGGATTATTGTTTAACTTATATTTTATAAGGTATGTCTATGATTTTAATTATAAATTTAATGAATGACTTCCAATCGCAACTAATATTTGCTAAAATCAAATGAAAATGACAGAGAAAAAATAATTAAATAAACCGCCTTGTAATTCCAGTCATTATTATCGATATCCATTAAAAACTGAATTCCGTTCTGTTATTCAAACATCTCGATGTGAGAACTTGCAAAAAGTTAAAATGCAGGTATGTTTAACAGTTCTAAAACAAACAAGGTGTGATGTTTATTGTGTTAATTGGTCCATCACCTGACAACTGTCAATCGGTCAAATTTATATTGTTGTATTTCAGGGACGAGTGATCACGCCAATATGTCATACCTGGAAATTTTTAGAAACTTTCTGGTATTTATATGTACCTGGAAACGTTATTAAAATATCTGCGATCTTACACGACAGAGTGGGAAATACCATTCAGTCATACATAGCGTGAATACACAATCATGTAAATGTATACCGGTGAAATATAAAATTAGGAATACAGTAAAATATTATTTTGGACTTCGTTCTATTACTATAACGAGCAATCTGATATTATGATTTTTGCTTTCTACAGTAGCTATGTAGTGTTCACCGATAGCTAGCTAACGTGTTGACAGCCTACGGCTTTCAGAAGGGCTGGCAAGCGATCGAAATGGGCTGTCAAACTGACTACTAGCTATCTCTCGTTGCTCGCTATTTGACCACTAGCTGGATATTGTAACCAGCTATTTAATGGCCTGACGTATAACTTTCGCCAGGTTGTTACTGTAGAAGGAAATGCGAGCAAGAAAAAACTTTCACAATAAATTTAATGAACGAAACAATAGCATGAATGTTTAACCCAGAACTTGATTAAAAGAAAAGATGTATATTTGAATATACATATGTATAGGATGTTTTGGTTGCATAGGATACGTATGTGAAAAATTAATCTAATCATTATTATGGCCACTTCATGTTGCGGGAAGATAGCTTTGCGTTAAGACGGTACATTTCCGTAGTTAAAGTCATCGTGTCAACAGTCACATTCTTTTCAAAAGATAGATATTGAAGAATGAACACTATGTCTGTTTGCTTCTACCTCGATGGATTTTTAGTGATCGAGAATTTAGCATTCCTTATCTTGATTAGAGTCTCAATGTACTTCACTAACAAGTTTTTTTTTCAAAAAAGGTGATCTCGTTGACCCTGTATTACAGAAGCTGAAAAACCATTGACATGTCAGGATATTTGCCCAAGGAAGCTCATTTGAAAATGTAGACGAGGAAATTTCAGGGACCCTTAGGTATTCATAAATATAAGCATGTGTTAAAATTTATTTCAAGAACGTTTCTTCAAGAATGAGTATGAAGGGGAATGCATTTTTTTTTTGTTTTAATTCGAGACACATTTGCATCTTACCTGGCCGTATGTCTTATAACATTTTATAAAACTAAGGCTTATCGTGCAAATTACCGTTAGCTGGATTTGGCTATTGTTTTGTTTTGTTTTTGTTTTACTTTCTGGTGCTTTTTTGTTTTCAGTAGTTTCGTATTTCTACATTGTCTTCTAAATGTTTGAGTGCTATCAGTACTGATGAAGTTAAAAACAGAAACCGAGTGTCTGCTGTTCAAAATTTAAGAACGGTATTTTTGCATTTCTTAATAATCTCTAAACAACGGGATGACAGTGAAATCAAAACTGTCATGACTACGATTTTCCGATTGTGAACTTTCCTTTCCACAGGAGGAATTTACAAGCGTCGTCTGTCTATGAAGTCTACACTTCACAGTTAATTCCCTACTTTAGGGCTTGTATCACCTGTGGTGACATTTTAAACATAGGGTTATTACTCTAAAAAACTACCAAAACAAGACTATATCAAGCCTAAATAAATGTCATCACATGGATAATTTTATCGTCGCTATGACAAGTTTATTTATCAGGATGGACAGTCCGTATCACAAAGATTATAGCCATGCTCCTCTTATCTTAATCATTACCCGTTCGTCTTACCTGATTTACAACTTATTAACGGCTTTGCTATACAGAGGCAATATGATGAATGCATATGTGAAGAATAGCATGTTTACCCTTTCGAAGCATGTGATGCACTCCGGATTTTTACGGGAGTTCGTAGTGTCCTAGATTTATTTTTAGTGTTCTCTGTGGGTTTTGCTTCCTTTTTTGTGTTTGATTCTGTATTGATAATTGTTTTCCCATTCCCCATTCGCACACGCAAACCATTTGCACCATAACCCATTGCAGCATTCCCCATACACGTAGATATGGTAATGTTGATCGTTTCAATCGCTGTATGCTAATAATTCGATAACAACTTGAGATAATGACTTTTGGTCTTCATCTAAGGTTTCCTTGACCTATGACTTTGACATTCATCACCATGTCAAAGGTCAAGGTCAGATTGTCCTAATTTTTTACCTTTGTCAATTTTAGAGATATTAGAATGATTTTTGGATAAGATGTTGCTGACATTGAGTCGTAACATTTTAAACGTGTACCGAAAGGTTTCGATAATTTTTGTCAGAGTTATCTCCCCTATAACATTCACTGCAACATTCAAACCTGCAAATCTAAAGAACTATTAGTCGTAAAAACCTGAGATCTTCAGCATTGATACCGCTTGACATTTTTGTCAACAAGGTCATATATTCAAGGTCATGTCCTAGTCTTTGACCTTTGTTAATTTATACTATTAATCGCAACATTTAAGCTGACCATTCTAAAGAACTATTAGTCCTAAAGACCTGGGGTCTTCAGTATTTATACTGCTTGCAGTAAGTAGTAACATTTTAAATGTGCACCGAAAGGTTTGGTAATTTTTGTCAGAGTTATCGTCCCTATAACATTCACCACAAGATTTAAATGTGCAAACCTTAACAACTATTAGTCGAAAAGACCTGGGATCTTCAGTATTGATACTGTTTATATTTTTCTGTCATTAAGGTCACATGTTGTCCTAATTTTTGACGTTTGTTAATTTTAAAGATATTACAATGATTTTCCGTTAAGATGTTCCGCAAGATTTAAACCTGCAAATCTTAGGAACTATTAGTCGTAAAGACCTGGGGTCTTCAGTATTGATACTGTTTATTTTTTTTCTCGTCAAGGTCACATGTTCAAGTTCATGTCCTAATTTTTTATCTTTATTAATTTTAAAGATATTGCAATGATTTTCGGTTGAGATGTTGCTCACATTAAGTCATAGCATTTTAAATGTAAATGAAAAGGTTTTGATAGTTTTTGTGAGAGTTATCTCCTGTTGCTCACTGTAAAAAAAAAGAGAAATGGAAAGACCTTTCAATTGTTCTTGAACAGTTGACCTCCTATTTTTTCATTTTTATTTTTTTATTTTTCTCTTCTTTTTTCCGCCAACTTTTTGCAATGTCGTGGAGCTTCATTTTACAACATACGATTGCGAAATTTTGTAAATGATATCGCTAAACTATAAAGTGTTCGAAATCATTAGAATGGGCAATGAACCCTTTTTCCTTACAGAGTTATCTCCCCAAACACTAAAAACATTGTGCCCATAACTCCTCTGAAACCGTTAAAGATATCGAAACAATTACTGGTCCAAAATTTTCAGTAACTCATTGTCGAGGTTTGTTATATTTGGGTCAAAGGAATCTGACGACTTTTTGTGGGAGTTATTTCCCCTTCTATATTTGATTTATCACATATGTACCTAAAACTCAAGAACCGTAAGAGATAATGACATGGGGTCTTCACCATATGTCCTTATGACCTTTGACCTTGACATTGGTCACAAGGTCAAATGTCAAGGTCACATTTTAAATTTTGACCAATCGTCGTATCTCCTACTCCTTTGAAACTGTACGATATATATCTCATAATGATCAGTACGTGATGCCGCAGTTTTTGTATATTTCGGTCAAAGGAATCCAACAACTCTTTATAGGAGTTATTTCCACTTTAAAAATTTATACTTGATTTATATTTATGCATATATATGCTTATAACTCAATAACTACTTGAGATAATTACTTGGTGTCTTCACCTAAAGTTCCCTTGACCTATGACCTTGACCTTCATCATCATGTCATAGATCCTTTCGGTACACAATTAAAATGTTACGAGTCAATGTCAGCAAAATCTAATCCAAAAATCATTCTAATATCTTTAAAATTGACAAAGGTAAAACATTAGGACAATTTGACCTTGACCTATGACATTATGATGAAGGTCAAGGTCATAGGTCAAGGGAACTTTAGGTGAAGACCCCAAGTAAGGTTATTTTTGTCCGAGTTATCTCTCCTATAATATTCATCACAACATTTAAACACGCAAATCTTAAGAACTATTACTCGTAAAGTCCTGGGGTCTTCAGTATTCATACTGTTTAACGTTTTCTGTCACCAATGTTACATGTTCAAGTTCTAGTTTTTGACCTTTGTTAATTTTAAAGATATTGCAATGAATTGTGGTTAAGATGTTGCTGCTACTGAGTCGTAACATTTTAAATGCGCACCAAATGGTTTCGAAAATTTTTGTCAGAATTACCTCCCCTATAACATCCACCGCAACATTTAAACCTGCAAATATTAAGAACTATTAGTCGCAGAGACCTGGAGTCTTCAGTATTCATACTGTTTATCTTTTTTCCACCATCAAGGCCACATGTTCAAGTTCATGTCCTAGTTTTTTACCTTTTCAATTTTTAAAGATAATGCAATGATTTTTGGTTTAGATGTTGCTGACATCGAGTCGTAACATTTTTAATGTGCACCGAAGGGTTTCGATGATTTTTGTCAGAGTTATCTCCCCTATAATATTCATCGCAATATTTAAACGTGCAAATCTTAAGAACTATTAGTCAGAAAGATGTAGGGTATTTAGTATTGATACTGTTCAACCTTTTTTCTCATTAAGTTCACATGTTCAAGGTCATGTCCCAGTTTTTGACCTTTGTCAATTTTAAAAATATTAAAATTATTTTTTGGTAAAAGTTGCTGACACTGAATTGTAAAATATCAAATGTGTATCGAAAGGTTTCCATAAATTTTGAGAGTTTTCTACCCTATGATATTAACCACAACATTTAAACCTGCAACATTTAAGAACAATTAGTCGTAAAGACCTGAGGCCTTCATTACTGATACCGTTTATTTTGGTCTGTCAATTAAGGTCACATGTTCAAGGTCATGTCCTAGTTTTTGACGTTTGCTAATTTTAAAGATAGGAGAATGATTTTTTTATATGATGTTGCTCACTTTGAGTCATAGCACTTTAAATGTAAATGAGAAAGGTTTGATAGTTTCTGTGAGAGTTATCTGCCATTGTTCACTGTAAAAAAATAGAAAGGGAAAGACATTTCAATTGTTCTTGAACAATTGACCTCCTAGTTCTTTTTTCGACCCTTCCAAGATTTGAATCAAATGAGATTTTCTCTAAATTTGAAGCTTTGGACCCCTTGCACTTTGATCTTACGATCCTTCGTTTGTTTACATTAAATCAAATAGTTACAATCATACGTCATTCCAAATGTTACTGCATTTGTTTTGTGCTAAAATATAAGATTTGGTAAGATTTTGCCTTTTTGATTTGAAAAACCCTGAAAACTTAGATAAATGGCATATGAACCCCGGGTTTTTATAGTAAGATATGTAAAAAATACGTTGATACCCCTGAAACACCTTGCCACAAGAAATTCAATGAAAAATCCACATTTAAAAGAGACAGAAGATAAAAAATCCTGAACAAAATTAACCCTTTTAGCCCATTTGGAAAAAATGTAGGGTTCAGTTTGCTTACATGTATATCCATCTTACAGTAAGACAATCGAGAAAAACTGTACAAAAAGAATAAAAATAAAGGAATGCAAACAACGTTCTTAAATATATTTTGACCAGTACTGCATCAGTACTAGTAGAACCAAAACATTTAGAAGACCATGTAGAAAAACAAAACTATTGAAATATAAATTGCATATATTGTGCGAAAACTGAACTTCAGCCTATATGAGCCCTTATACTCTGGGTAAAACTAAGTTAAAATTGGTCGACATACTAATAAACGGTCTTACAACAGGTATTAGGTCAAAAATATAAATACCATAAACTTTTGTTTGGTCCCTTCTTCGAAAATGATAGGTACAAGAACTCCACTTTCGACTTGCCATGTATTTTGTTTCGAGGAATATAGCATTAAATATCATAACGATCAGCCTACAGAACACGAAACAAACGTACGACTGTTCAACATCATTTGTCACTCTACAAATCTTTGCGCCGGTGATATTTTAGTAATGTGAAATGCTTCTGTAATGTATTTGAATTTTGAATCATAATAAGTAATAACGGTCTTAAGCTTTCGAACACTAAAGCTGGGACCTTTAGCCAGAAGAGCTGAAACGTTTTTCTTACGCATTTCAATACTATACCTCCGGACAACTTTTGTCTTGGGCATAAATTCTGTAAATCTGTAGTGTAACACTTTTCAGTACAGATATTATATTTGAACTTTCCGGCGTGGTTCCCAGAAACCTGCAACAGAATTTAAAACTGATATAAGAAAGGCACATTATAAAGATCAATGGAACTACACATGTAAATATAAGAATGAGAATTCAGCTATTCAGTTTCATCATTACTTTCAGCAATTTGTCAGCTATATCGTAACTACCAGACTTACTGACGGAGGAAAGCCTGTACAGCTATGCAGCTCGTCGGTTTAAGCCGAGACTTTGGGTAGATGGTTGGAAATCATAGCAAATGAGGAACACACGACAGCAGTGTCCGGCTTGTGGTAACGAGTCAGCCATCTGAACCATTTGACCAGCCATGCATCTATATGTACTGAATGACGGGATTTTTTCGTTAACGTTTTCCAAGAAATACAATATTGATTCGGAATTTCTTACGAAAGGTCCAAAACTCACAGGCAGAAATTTGATGTGTGAAAAATACAAATTTTTCCCCAGAATTTCCATTATGTACATTTCACTTTAAATTTACTCTTTTTTCTGATGAAACGGGCCATATTTTTCATAAGGAAAAACGTTCATTAAGCATAAATAATGATAGTCTAGTAATATTCATGTTTTTGTGGTTTAGAGCTGTAACAACGGAAATAGTAGAAGAAAGTGTTACTGGAACTGAGATTTGTTTATTTTGGTTTCCTTGATATTTAGGATGAAACTACACAATGTTTTAATACAGTCTGCTGTCGTGATAATTAAGATAATTAAAACAAAAAAATCTTTTCATGTATAATTCAATTCTTATGCTCAAAGTTCTACCTGTAAATAACTGCCGCTTCTTTTTTCCATTTCATTTTTACAGTTTCAGCTGCCATTGCCATAATGGATGTTTTACCACAGCCTGATTCACCATGAATCACCAAAGGGCACATGTTATTCCCAACTATATGTTTTTCAATTGACTGAAATTATAAAAGAATTTGGGTGAAACATATATATAGCTGTGAAGATTAAAAGTCAAATGTTTGGAGATCTGGATACAGTGAATATAAAATACAGAATTATATGGAAGAAGAAGTATAAAAAGTTTCAATATGGATCAAGACATGCGCATATGCATTGCATAAGCTTTCCGAAGGCCAATTTGCTGCTAGGACAAATAATTTTACTTTTCTTTACATAATGCACTGCGTTTGATTTGTCCAAAATCAATTTATGGGTATATTTCAAATATAACAGGAGAAGTCTTCACACTATACATACCATAAGAATATCTGTTCTTCCCTTAAATTGTTTACACTTTTCTTGACAGAATAATATATGTTGCATACATTCTTCAAGATGAGGATCATTCAACTCCTTTTGTTTTACTTCTTTGACTGCTGCGCGAATTCTTCTATGCATTATCTTCACAAAGTCATTGGACAACTTCCTTAAATATTCCATATGTTCATTGTCTTTTGGATCAATACCTACTGATATAAAATACACCTTCTCTCCTTATTTTAAAATAGGCATAATATTGAGGGCATTATATCTTGACATGGCAATAACAGAAGATCAAGGTGTAATTATTACCATACTATCTGCCGAATACAATTATCAAATCAAAATTAACTGCATTTAGCACAAATTTCCGAAGTTATTTCAATTTGGGTTGTATGTGATGTATATGCAGCATGTCTGACTATCAAGATGGTCCATTTACTAAAATTACAATTAGTTTAAACATATTTTATTTCACAAAGTTACATGCCTTAATTCATACAATTACAAAGATAATCACAAAAAAAGGA
>JAOXYJ010056624.1:6496-19328 GCA_028566555.1 Lithophaga nigra
TATCAGGTATCTGAAATACGAGAAGTTCCAGAGATCAAACATAACTGCTCCTACAAAAGTAGAACTACATCATTTATGCCAAGTTTGGTAAAATGCTGCACAGTGGTTTTATAGACGAGAAGATGGAAATGTGAAAGGTTTACTGACAGTGATTATGATGGACACCAACTGATGGCAATAGCTAACACTGGCTTTTCGGTCAGGTGTGCTAAAATAGAATTCTCTAAATTAAAACTGTCAACTTAATTAGACTCTTTTGGTCACAACTGATTGAGATTTTGTTTTTTACAACTTTTGTTTGTCTACATGGCAGGAAATGAATGCTCTCAATGACTTCTTGTGAATTTCTGATGGGTCTGCATATATCACACTTCACTGGTCCACACATTTCTTGATCATGAAAAAGTAGTGACGTCTCCTGGTGCAGGACTTTAAAAACCTCTGTAGTTGGACCTTTCCTGAAAAACAGATGTTAGACTCACTGAAGTAAATTAAAATAGTATAGACTTAAAGGTGTATCAATTTATGTAAATAATATTCCAATTGATCATTAACATAAATCATATATATATATATATATATATAATTACTTTTTAGGACTTGGCGGTCGGTGGCCGCCATGTTTGTTGAGAGTATGAAAAATACCGCACTTGTCGGTCGGTTGTTGAAATGGATAGAAATGGGATTTTTTAGAAACGTTGACGGTTGTGGAATGATAGATAATTAATTTTTAATTTTATTTTTTAGAGAAATAGTAACATATATATCACGTTTTGAAAAAATATTTTACATATATACTTTTCACCCACCGCTAAGTACGAAACCGGAAAAGCCGCTAAATCTGGAATGCAAAAAATGTAGTATTTGGCAAGAAAGGGGAAAAACTCCTGAGGTCTTATTCACCATCAAGTCGGAACTGCGTGAAAAAAGTATGTAAATTGAAGTTTAAAAATTATGCGTGTAGCATTCTGAATGAAACACACTTTCAAATGGCAATTGCAACAATTTTTTTTCATAAATTGGCAATGTTTTCTGGAGAATATAATCAATTATACGAATAAGATTAAAAATAGTCAAGAAAAGTAAAAGTTGAGTTATCTCGCTTTAGAAAGGAGCATACTAAAAAGCGCCCGGAGCCGCCCAGAGACGCCCGGAGCATCCCGCACACTAAAATATTGCGTCCGGAGCCCTAAACAGAAGAAAATAAAATATTTTTGATAAAAAAATGCAAAAAAAAAATTACTTTCATATGACATTTTTTAGCAGCTCCACTACCGAGAAACGGTTGTGTTCGAGTACGGTTGACGCCCGGAGATCGCAAAAAGCGCCCAGAGCTTGTTGAATAAAACTGATAGTGTTTGTTTTGTCAAATATTTGAAAAAAATATCATTTTTTTTTCTTTTTTTTTACAACAGTCCTTCACTGTTCAATAGAGAAAATCAAATTTAATTGACACGTGTCATAGCATAATAAGATAATTGACACACCTCAGTAATTCTCTATCAGTGATCAGTATTAATAAACAATTCTATAATTTGCAGTTTTTTGGGTTTTTTTTTAGATAAGGCTTGGGCATTTTAATAATTAGATTTAGTCTTTATCTTGAATAATATTATGCATAGTATAAGTTTTCCAAATATATTTACCAGATATACATGTATAATACACACGCAATAAAATTGGTAACTTCTTTGTTTTTTTTTACTGTACAATTCCCTGTTTACGATATACTGGTTTTGTGAGAGTTATCTTCCATTTGAGAAGGTATCGCAATATAGCTGTAAAGGGGAAAATTGGGAAATTTATTTTTCTAAAATTGATTGAATCCCTCGATTTATAACCCATTTTCGGCACCCGGGATGCATCCGTAATTTGTCTGTTTTTGTAAGAGTTATAATTATCTCTCTTTACAGCAGGTATCTCATTATAGCTATAACGCGGAAATTCTTGTATTTTGTTATTTTTCGCCAAACCCGTAATATATGAGCAGAGAAAAAAAATCAGCTGATGGGCTTTTATGTAATGCATAAAAAATGAATGTTTGCAGTAAATCGGTAGCTGTATAAAAAATTAGAAAAATAAATTCCCGAATTTCCCTGCTACGGCTATTCTGTCTTTACGGCATCCGGGATGCATCCGTAATTTTAAGAGTTATCTCCCATTTGGGAAGGTATCGCAATATAGCTGTAACGGGGAAATTAAGAAATTTATTTTTCTAAAATGGTTTCAACCCCTCTATTTATTGCAAACACCACATTTTATGTATTTCATGAATGCCCATCAGCATAATTTTTTTCTCTACTTAAATATCACGGATTTAGCGAAAAATAATAAAATTTAAGAATATTCCCGTTATAGCTATATTAATTTACCTTCCCCAAAGAGAGATAACTCTTACAAAAACAGACAAATTACGGTTGCATCCCGCCGATGCCGTAAAGACAGAATATTGAGATACCTGCTGAAAAGGGAAGTAACTCTTCAAATTACGGATGCATCCCGGGTCAGTGCCGAAAATAGGGAATAGACCTATTGACAGTCCGATCTGCCATTGCAGCAAGTCAAAAACTTTCCCGTAAATTTCGTACGTCACAAAAGAAAAGCTGGACGTCAGTTTGACGTCATAGTTAAAAAGTAATTGTTCTCCGATGTCACTAGGGTCAAGCGGAGCTGAGTTGAGGGTCAAGCGGAGCTGAGTTGAGGGTCAAGCGGAGCTGTTTGGAATGGCGGATCGGGCAAACACGAAAATTTTTATGCATTTCATGAATGCCCATCAGCATAAATTTTTTTTCTCTGGTAAAACATCATGGATTTAGCGAAAAATAATAAAATTCAAGAATTTCCCCGTTATAGCTATATTAATTTACCTTCCCCAAACAAAGATAACACAAAAACAGACAAATTACGGATGCATCCCGGAGGCCGCAAAGACAGAATCTCCGGGCGCTTTTTGTTGTCTCCAGTCGGGGTAACCGCAATCGAACACAACAATCTTCTCGGTAGCATAACTGCAAAATAAGAAATAAATAATTTTTTTTTCACATCTTTTTATCAAAAGGATTTATTTTCTTAGTTTTAAGGCTCTGGGCGTAATGTTTTACTGTCCGGGCTGTTATGGGTTATGTTTTGAATGCGGGCGGCTCGGGTCGCTTTTTAGGGGTCCATTTAGAAAGATGACGCCATGTTAATTGACAGACTTTGCATGACAGAAGTAGCTAACTCATCGATATTTTTAATATTTAAGCCTATAATATATCAAACTTAGCGAAGGAGAACATCAAATGTAAGCTTGGTACATCAGACACACGATAATTATACGAAAAATGTCAACACGGAGTTAAAATACTATGTTTGTGTACTGTGTACACATTTATGATTTTAGGGGACGACCATTTGATATTCTGGGGGGGGCCCTGGAGGATTTTGTTTGGAAAAGTTATTTATTTTCGTGAAGTACGTAGGAAAAAATTTTATTTCCAAGACTGTTGCAACAAAAATTTTCATTTTCAACCTCATAATGTCAAATTTATTTATTTTCATATTTTTCAGAGGATATCCCCCCCCCAAAGAAAAAGAATTACCAAAACAAAGTAATCAAATCTTGAAAAGGAGAAACATCACATGTTATAATGTACTTTATAGGGGAATAATGAAAAAAGTTACTCTTATGTGACAATATTTACTGTACATTGTAGCGTAACATTTTAAGGGCTGCGGTAGGCAGAATACAGAAAAATAAATACATGAAACTAAACTTGTATTATAATCACATAAATCACAGTGTACATCAGATGATTTTTAATTGGAACTGTTCTGGATCATATAAAATACAACACATATTTAAAGTCTCCAATTGTAAAATCCAGCACTATTGTCTGATATAAAATAACATCTGATCAGAACTCAAACCACTTGCTATACTGATCTAAAACTGATTAATGTCTCTGCCCAACGGTCTTTTATAGTCTTGGACGGATCCCTCGTCGGCGGATCTGTTGGACACTTCTACCTCGGCGGAGACAAAGTTTCATTATGCGACAACATGTATAATCTCTATTGCAAGGGCCGAATTTCACTTAATTCAATTTATACTTCTCAAAAAATCTTTTCGTGGTTAAATAGTTTTAGAATAAATATATTTTACTAAATTAAAGGGCCCATAAAGGGCAAAAAAAATCAGAGGATATTTCAACAAAGAATTCAACAAAAGAGATACAATGATTGGAAGCATACAAATACAATATCACTGTATGAAAAATAGCAATATTAAACAAGGCAGAGTCTTTTCAATAACACTCAATAATATACATTATAATAATAAATAAAAATGCAGCAATGTTCGTTATATCTAGTTTGATCTGATATATATTTAACTAGCTTAACACAGGATTTAACCTTCCAGTTTCTAAACTAATAGACAAAGTTCTCTTAAAACAATTAAATGTTTTACATTGTAAATTTTCATTGATTGTGCTTACAAGATACATGCCTTTCCCCTTTTTGTGACAGTATAAGTTGAATTATCTCCCCTTCCACATTTTGGACAGCAACTATATTGCTTCATGCACATCTGCAGATAGGGTACTACAATTGTTTTAAGTTTCATAAATATCCAATAAGCCGTTTAGGAGGAGATGCGCTTACAAGGTACATGCCCTCCCCCTTTTCGTGTAAGTATAAGTTGAATTATCTCCCCTTTCCAAATTTTGGACAGCAACGATATTCCGTCATGCACATCCGCAGGTAGTGTACTTCAACTGTGTAAAGTTTCATAAAAATCCAATGAGCTGTTTAGGAGGAGTTGTGCTTAAAAGGTACATGGACAGACGGACGGACAGACAGGGTGATTCCTATATACCCCCCAAACTTTGTTTCCGTGGGGTATAACTACATTGTTTCTTGGGAAAACACAAAAAAAAATACATATTTTTTTTTTCATCTGTATACTGCAAATAGATCTACTAATTCCAAACTATTTCATGCAATTTTGGCCCAAATGTAAAAACATTCCAACCGCATGTCTTAACAAAACACAAATATATATCAACATTTGTTTAGTACTATTTGGCCTTTCAAATTAGTCTACTAAAGCCCAGCATGTGGATAACATTCATGCATATATTGCACAAGAAAAATTCTCGAAAAAAAAATCAAAAGAATTATCCTGGTTGAATCTGGTGCCATCTGAGACATATATTAATTTAATATATATATTTTCAGTTGAAAATTCAACAAGAATATTAATTTTCAGTAGGTTGTTGGTAAAATTACTTATTTTCACACTAGCTCCAGGCAAAATATTTATTTTCACTACTGTCATTGTAAAATCATTCATTTTCAAAATCCTCCAGGCCCCCCCCAGAATATCACATGGTCTTCCCCTTAGCTTTTAAAAGTTCTGTTGCAAGTATGGTTGCCTATATCATAAACCGATCATCTGATCAGGAATTGATTAGTTTTAAACAAAAATTAATTTTTTTCCAATGGGCAAAATGTGGGCCAGAATATTTTTTTCACTCCAGGTGCTGGCCAGATAATTTTTTTGGACAAAAATCAGGGACAGAAATTTTTTTCTAAAAAATCCCAGCCCCCCGAAAATCAAATGGTCCGTGCCTAACAAGACATTTCGGCACCCTTTGAACAAGCACTATCTTAAAAAAAGATAGGCGACGTAGTATCACTGAATGTATTTATATTTCTCAATTTGATCTTGAAATAATCTTTATATTATGTGTAGGTCCTTTCTCAAGTTGAAATCCCATTCCAAGGATGTTTTGGAGTATGTATGATACAATTGGGAATTTTTATGCATGAATCTTAAAAAATAATATTTCAACAATACAACTCCCACCCCACTGAGCATCCGCTAACGGGTGTACATGTATACACGACGGACGCCGACATTGGAGACACTTCAGACGTAGGCTTATTAAGATTAGTCTTTTAAAACATATATTTGCAGGTGATAGGATCACAATGCTTTCTTTTCCATTGTAAAATGTGGTAATGGGTGGTTTTCGCCCTAGTTCCGTCTTCGCCCTGGATTGTTTCGCCCGAGTGGTTTCGCCCTTATCGGTGGTTGGATTCGCCCTAGTATATTATTAGGTAAATGATAGATGTTTTTTATGAAATAAAGTTATTATTAGTTATTAGTACTCTTTGAAAATGTTGATTAAGAAAATTAAAGGAAATCGTTAAATACACATGTTTGCAGTTATTTGGAAAATTAAAGGAAATCGTTAAATAAACATGCTTGCAAAAAAGAAGTAATTAGTAACAATTATCTATTTTATTGAAATTTTGTGATTGTTTTGTCAAATAAGAGAAAATTAATATTACGGACTTTGTTATTACAGTAATCTGACAATAGATATTATTTGCACTTGAACTCAGCTTGTAGCAGTCATGGCAGTGACTAATACATTTATAGTGAATAAATTCGATAAAAAAATGTTTTACCAAGTATTGACGGCAAGATATAAGTAGTGAAGATCGGTAAATTCTTTATATAAGAACTGGGACTAATAATAATGATATACTGGTCCCAGATAAGAAGACTAGAAAAATAAAATTATTTTGGGAAATTATCAATCAGCTGTAGCATTTGAGATCGATAATTCCTAAAATTCATTAATTTGTATTGATATATACAATTCTGCACAAATCAGGGCGAAACCACCCGAGGCACACAAGATTTAGGGCGAAACAACCCAGGGCAAACCTGAAGTAGGGCGAAACCACTCAGGTGCGAACCGGGATTAGGACGAAATTACCCGGCTTCGTAAAATGTCTCGTTACACATAAACATGCTTGTTCCGTATAAAGTTGTGTATTATAGATTTTACGAGGATGTAAGTTTAACAAAAATGTATTAAGCAGTATAATATAAAGAAGTATTAATTTAAAGAGAAGTCACTGACATTTTTCTATATATTTCATCAGAGACATTAGAAACCATATAATACTGCATTTTTAAAGAAAACAAAAAATGTGGAGTCATCTAATCTGATTTCAATAAATTTTTTTATTATTCTGATATGGGATGCTGCAAAGAACAAAGGCAACCATGACAACTAGAGGTCTTAAAATTATGATAAATGTATGACTGCGTAACTATAGGTTTTAAGCCGAAATTTGTGCACGAAAACGTCACAAAATTGCCAAAAATGGCATCGTGTGTACATGTATATACGTTACGTTCTCTCCGATGTTGTTTATTTCCACAAAATTAACCATATTTGAATCGAAATAATTCATGTTCGCCATTAATTTATAATAATTTAAACATGGGCTTTCATTGTTTTCGCGTATTTTATCCCTCGCTATTACTCGGGATAAAATATCGGCTAAAACAACTCGAGCCCATGTTTAAATGACAATAAATATGTGGCGACCATGAATTATTTCTTAATTAAACACAGAATATTATCCAGTTTAAGTTTCTATTTGCATATTATTTTGTTGCTGATTTAAAGATTTGACTATTTAAGTGCTTGTCTCAGAGAAAACCATGCAAAAGTGTCCACAAGCAAGGTTTTGGAAGTCACATTTTTGTTTGTATGGGCAAAAGGTGTTGTTACCCTAAGTGCAAAATTGCCCTTTAAAACACATGGAATGTGTTCTATTTTTAGATACAGGCCATTTTATATTTTAATAGATCCAATACAAAAACCATTACATGGAGAAAAAAAGACAAAAAACAACCATTTTTAGTCTTATATTTAAGTAAGTTAGGTGTAACCAAATAAGTTCATCATTACAAATCATGACATCTGATGACTAAAAATAAGATATACTGATAGATATTGCTCAGAAAATATAAATTGGCAACGTGCCAAGTATTTGCGTGGAATAGGAAAATTTAACCCTTTTTGTTAGTCATTTTCCCAGGCCCCTATCTTATAAAGTAACGCTTTAATTTTTCATTTATCTATGAAAACATGTTAATATTGATTAAAAGTTACTTTTCAAAGCTGCTTTACTTTGGCTTTTGGGTTTGAGTGGTTGTACCACATGCGCAAATTGTCTATATTTTGAAGTAAGATTTCTTTGTTGTTACAGTTGTATGAAGTAGAATTTTGCTAAGCATGCTTTAATAAACATATAAATATGGTATCAAATGAAAACCGAGAGTACAAACTTCCAGCTGGATACAATATATGTATACCTTTTGGTTCTTAAAATTTCACAAAAGCAAAAATTCTACCCCTTCCTCAACACGAATTCACTAAAAAGGGGCATTTTTGAGCCGAAAAGTCCCGATAAATTATTATTTCAAGTTAATTTTTTATTGTTTATACTTTAAACATACGAGATATATAACGTAAAATAAAACCACTACCAACAAGGGGCCATGAACTGAGGTTTATCGTTAAAAGGCTTGAAAAATGGGAAACTTTCAATTTTGCAGATTTTTCACTTAAAAGACACATATCTCCATTTTATAAGCTAACCACTGAAAAAGTCACCTATATTATTTGTACATCAATACTCGTATCATATTAAAATGCCTTTTTTTTTTACCTTGCACCTTTTTAGTGTCTGAATATTTGCAAAATATTACCCCTATCCCCATCAACACCACATCAAAATTGCACAAAATATTCTCCGTTTTCTTAATTGCATGATCATACAGGATCAACTTTTTATTTTGTATGGTTTAAATTAAGTTCAAACAAAAACAACCCATATAAATGTCAGTTTTAATGATTTACATTCAATAATCGTCAAAAAATGTGAAAAATGGGTAATTTCTGTTTTTCACATTTTTTTTCTTCAATTTTACGCCAAGAATGCAACCACTGGATTTGATTGATTCTTAATTTTGAATATATTACAACTTTATTTCCAGCAATGTTAACTAGAAAATGTTACTTTAAAGATACTTAATTTAGCCGAATTGTACCCCTCCTCTTGAAAAAAAATTGGCAAGAATGATCGAAAAATGTGTTTTGCTTCATAAATTGCATTCAATCAACAATGAATTGTATAAATTCACTTATGTGCCCATATTAAATAGTTTGCTTTCATTTAGAATTAGTTTATTTATATTTCCCACATGTCGACATTGTATCTACCTGTCGTTTCTGACTGAAATTTCACAAATGCTACCCCCTTCATTTTGGAATAATTGGATAAAAATCATAAATACATGTATTTTATTCTCTTGCTTATTAACAACAGGATTCAAACAATATTTTACAATTTTGTAAATGTATGACGTACTATTTGTCTTCTGATTATGATATAATGACAATTTTATTCATTTTTATGAAGCTGCACTTCTTAAATCGGCAAAAAGGGTAATTGTTTATATTCAGTTTTTACCAAAGTTATGGATTTAATCGCCATTTTCCAAACTGTTAGCTAAAAACCACATTGTTTTCATGCCGTTTACACCCAAGTAAACCCGCGATCGTTAACCATGCGATCGTTAACACAAAATATATGCGATCGTTAACTTGGATATCTGTAATTATCTATTTTGCAAAGTTATGCCTGGAGACATTCTTTATATTATGAAATAATGAGCATTCATATACATTCATCATCCGTTTGCGAAATTCGGATCTTCTAAATCTATAACAGAAAATAGGATATCACCACTTTTTAAAGCGATCGTTAACTAATTTTGTAAACGATCGCATGGAATTATTCGTTAACGATCGCTCCAAAATTTTCTGATATCATTATTTTTATAGCCTCTAGAAAATTCAAATTATTTGAACTAGGTACAAGATCTTATTGTTTCTTACTATAACTATCCTTTCTTTCGCAAAAATATGTTTTAACCTTGAAAATCAAATTATTTTATTTATCGTAGTTAACGATTGCTGTCAACAATTTGTGGTTAACGATCGCGGGTTGACAGGGGTGGTTTATAAAAGAAAAAAAAACTGAATTAATTACAATTAACATAAAAATTAATTTATACAATTAATTGATGATTTATTGCATATTATGCAAAATTTTAATTCCCAAAATTGCCAATTTTGACCATTTTTGTGACACCTGCGAGGTAGACACATAGGGATCACTCTGTTGTTGCGTCGTCGTCACACTTTTTAAATTTTATCCACATCTCCTCCTAAACCACTTCATGGAATTTAATGAAACTTTCACAGATTTTATCTTGTAGACTGTAGATGTGCACAAGCTGTTTTGTTTTTCAAAAAAAAAATTATTTCAAAAAATGTTTTTAAAATATTTCCCATAGGATACTATAGGAAGAGGGTGGGGTTCTCTTATCCGCAACTTCTCCTAAGCAACATGATGGAATTTAATAAAACTAGCATAGATTTTACCTTATAGACTGTACATATGCACCAGCTATTTGTTTTGTCCAAAAAAATATTTTCCAAAAAAAAACGTTTTTCAAATATTTCCCATAGGATACTGTAGGAAGGGGGTGAGGTTCTTTTATCTAAAACTTATCCTTAACCACATGATTGAATTTAGTCAAACTTGCTTTAATTTTTTCCTTATGGACTGTAGATGTGCACCAGATATGTTGTTTAATTGATCATATTTTTTTTCTCCAAAAATTGACGTTTTAAATTTTTTTTTCAAAAATCACAGATTTTGAGAATTAGGAATATCTTAAGCTGACCTTATCTTATTTCTCTCAGAATTTGAAGTGTTGTTAAACTATATGGGACTAAGAACCCAGATGACTTAGTATGAATGCATGAAACAATTTTGGGAAAAACTAGATTTTTTAGAAATCACAGATTTTGATAATGGACTGGTTTTTGGACAATATATCCTGACTTTGCCCTATCCCAGTTCTAATACATCAGACTTGATGAGATTTGGAAGCCTATTGATTTTGATGTTGATCAGTGAAATTTTGGGGGGATCTTGATTTTTTTTACCAAGAAATCGCAGTTTTTGAGTATTGACTGGTTACTGAACAGTATGTCCTGTATATGCCTTATCTGATTTCCAAGGCCAGTAGATCCATCTGCATGGGACTCAGAGCAATGCAGAAGTCAATTGATTTTGATATCAAACCATAGTTATGATGGAAAACTTGTTTCGTTTTAGTAGAAATCACAGATTTTGAGGATTGGCAGTCTCTTTAGTTCACCTCAGCTGATTTCTACCAGAATTTGAGATGTCAAACTTTATGAGACCCAGAAGCCTATTGGTTTAGTGTCAGTCTGTGGCATAGTATTACTGTTTCGCAGCTTCAGTTTTATTCAGTATTTAATATTACTCATAATATGCTAATTGCACGCGACAGATGTCTTCAGTGGAAGACTCACATCCAAGTCATATGACTAACTCGCAAAAACGTACAAGGAGGTTGTTACAGCATACTCAGCACAAATATGTGTAGCCTGACATGATACCTTGATTGAGTTAAGGGCTATGCGAGCGCAACATTGAGTCGACCACAGAAATTTGAACAAGTGTACTTTACAGTGAATGTGGACACAGTATGGAGCTTGACACAGTAATTAGCTGGACACAAAAATGTCTGCCAAATGGTTAATTCATTGTCGTTAATTACCCGTTGTTTGTCAAAATCTGGTTTGAGTTTAAAAAGCTATGATTTAGGGCATTAGCCACATTTCGCTTCTTATGTCTAAGAACGAGTAAACAATAATAATAACAGAGGACTCCAATGAAAAAAAAAATCCCATCAAAATTAGATAAAAAATTACAAGATGTATGGATTCTTAAAATTCACCTTTTCTGGCCCCTTTTAAGCTTTTTTCACAAAAATGGTAGCCAATAGGTAAGATTCATTTCACTATCTATTTGTACAAGTCAAGACGAATACTTTGAAAAAAGGTTTTGTCAAAATTCATTTTGAAACGAAAAGAGTTCTGATTTAGGGCATTTGCCCCCCTCCCCCACAATTTTCACTCTCAGGCTTTGTTTTGTAGCAAGGATGATTTTGTTAAAAAGTCATGGAATAAGGTCACTGTAACAAAAGTTGTAACACGGAATCATTTAAAAGATACCAATTTCAACCCTTTTTGGACCCTAGTTTCCAAATGGATACATTTAAATCCCTGGCTCTTGTAGTAAAAATCAATGTGTTCAAATTGCATGGAAATCAGTCAACTGGAACAAAGTTATTGCATGGAAACCAAAGTGTCTACAGACTGATGACGACAATTACGACGACAACCCGATAACATAATACGACCGCAATTTTGTTTTTGCGGTCGGAAAAAATGTCATTGTTGAAGTCAGTTTATACAGCAAAAGGCAAAACAAATCGATAATTTTGGTCCAATTTTTCCAGGGGTAGGAGGGGGGGGGGGGCGGGCAAGTTAGAAACAAAGGGTAAAGACAATGTAAACATGTTTTTAAAAACTCTAAATTATTCCTTAATGGAAAATAATCTCATAAATGTTGGTATAAAATTTTATTTATATATATTTCTGATGATTTATTTTTTAGGTAAAATCTGTATTTCAGAAATTACCCATTTTGCCATATTAGAGCAGATTTAGAATATGTAAACTTTTAAAAATGAGACATGTATTATGTTTTATAAATTAGACATATACATGTACTACCAGATATAATAATATGACAATTAAATTTCCTTGTTCAAGCGATTTTATGAAGCAAAAACATTTTTTTTTCCAAATTTTTTTCTGTCCATTTTTTGAAGGGGTGGGGTAAAATTTGTCTGATTGATTGATTGATTGTTGGTGTTTTTACGCCCAAGCAGCACGATTACGGCTATATTTGGGGAATGAACATGAAATGGGTGATGAAATGAACATAAAATGATGATGAAATGAAAAATGGGATGGGGACACAGGGATAATAGGGTCAACGAGTTTAGATTGCCACTGGAAAAAGGAGG